>ML783145.1:901969-925432 GCA_009831015.1 Picea engelmannii | reverse complement strand
GGTTCAAATGGTTACCCTTGGCAGAATGGTGGTATAACACTTCCTTTCACACTGCAACAAAAATGACACCATTTATGGCACTTTATGAATACCACCCTCCTTCCATCACTTCTTCTCTAAAAGAAAAATCTAAGGTTCAAGCATTGGAAGATCACATCGAGAATCAACAACAAGTTCTCCAAATCTTAAAGGACAACCTGACCATGGTACATAATTGCATGAAACAACAAGCAAATAAACATCGTAGTGAAAGAAGTTTTGAAGTAGGGGATTCGGTGTTTTTAAGACTACAACCATACAAACAGATGTCCCTCAAGCAAGCCAACAAGTATAATAAATTATCACCAAAGTATTATGGCCATTATAAGGTGTTACAAAAGATTGGTACTATGGCATACAAATTGGAGTTGCTTGCATCTTCAGGAGTACACCCAGTTTTCCATGTTTCATGCTTAAAGAAGGTTATAGGTGACAAGATCCCAGTTCAAACTATATTTCCAGAACTTGACAAGGAAGGAAAAATCATATTGGAGCCTNAAGCCATCACTGACACAAGAATTCGCTAGCTGAGGAATAGATCCATTTTAGAGTATCTCATTAAATGGAGGAAACTACTGGATGAAGATTCCACTTGGGAAGATGGGTCTTTTATACAGAAGCATCCAAAGTTACTCAAGTGTTGCAGACAACACTTGTCTCAAGGGGAGGGGCATGTTAAGCCCTAATATTGGCTCATTACCCCTTAATTGGGGCATATTACATTAGTAATGTTATTTTATTTATGTTGACTTTATTCCATTAGTTGTAATTATACCTCCTAGTCTCCTATATATACTAAGGAGACCTTTTCATTTGGAATCATATTGTACTTGAACATTTAATTGGGGTAAAATGAGGTTGCCCCATCAAAGAGGCTTATTATCTAAAATTATCTCTTTTTCAAGGTGTTGAGTACTTTTTCTGAGGTTTTTCTATGCTATATTGATATTTGGTTCTTAACCGTTTCTTGAGTTTGGGGGTTTTTTTTCTTCATAGAGGTTGAGTTTCCATCTTGCCGGGGGATTTTATTAGCATAGGGGGATGAGTTTAAGTGTGTTGGGAGAGTGTATCAACAGAGGGGACAAATATAGTGTGATGGGAGAGTGTATTAGCAGTGGGGATGATTTTGTCATTGATGGGTGAGTTCCTTGGACAGAGAGGTTGAGTTATTTATGGAGGAAGGGCAATTTCAGTTGTTGGACGAGTTTCTTCTTGATGGGAGGTTGTGTTTCCCTTGTTGGATGAGTTTTCTTCTTTCTAGAATGAGTTCCCTATTGGCTAGGATGATTTTTATCACCTCAAGTTTGAGTTAGTGCAACAAGCTATATCTCTATGTGTGGAAGAAATTTAGTGTTGGTGAAGGCCACGATCTGAGCCAAACCCTTGCTTGTGGGTCAAGTTTCACCTGTGTTTTCTATTATATGTTTATGGGGGAGAATTTAGTGTTGTCTCTGGTTGTTGGGATGAATTCACTATTGTAGGAATTGCTGAAACAAACGATTGTCTTCTACAGGAAGTATATATCAGTCCTATTCATTTTCATATCAGCAAAGACAATCTACAGGAAGTATATATTAGTCCTATTCTTTTTCATATTAGCAAAGGAACCCTACATGAAATATACATTAGGTTCCTCTTATTTTCTACTTGTACTATTGCTAATATATTTAAATGTACTCTAGCCATCTCAAATTGAACCAGGTGGATATTGGTGGCCACACACCTATTCCAATTGGCTCCTCGTGTCCATTTTTGTTGAGCATGTTCTTCTGTACTGCTTTGTAATTATGGGTTCTACACTTATGGGGCTATCTAAAGCCCCACACATCCTCCAGGTGGATATGGGTGGCCTCTCACCTAATCCAACTAGCTTATTTTGTATGTTTTCATGTCAGCACATCTTGTTGTACTTCCAGGGTTGTTTTGGGGCCCTAAACGTTTTTTTTTTGGCTCCCCACAATCAAAACATAGACAAAGTCAGATTTTGATGGAGGAATGTGTAGTTCTCTTAAATACCTTTCCAACGGGCTATCACGCGCTTAAAACAGAGGATGTATGCAAAAGTTATGACCCTAGGAAGTTGAGGTACCAAATTACACCAACTTACCCATAGGGCCCACATGACTTTTGGCGTTTCACCTTCTAGGGTTAGGTTTTTGGATGTATAGGGTTTTGGAATTCATGAGTAATATTAAAAAGTCCTCTGGAGCCTCATTGTAATCCATTCTTCTCATATGGATGCACGTATCAACCACATCTCTTCTTAGATATAGCTACCACCATTTGAGCAAATGTTTCAGTTCTGCAGTTTTACAGTTTTAGCCTATTTAATTATTTAATAGAAGATATTGTTCACTAGATATTTTTGTTATTATTCATATCCGTGTGTTTATTGTATTTAGTTTTTTAATCAGTTCGTTCCTCTCCTAAATCTGGATCAGTGGTATCGGAGCGGTCTGCTCTTCATTTATTTTTCTTCATGCATGTCCCCAACAAGATTTGGGTACAAGAAGTTGGGACTCGAACCAATCGAGCCATTACAAGATCAATCGCGTCGAGCCCGAAAAAAACCCATGGGGGACGAAAAGAAAGATGATGGAGCAGGAGATCCTATTAAAATGTTTCTCGAGGAAGCCTTGGCACGACAAAGGAACAAAATGATGGACAACTTTGCATAGATCCTTCGATGACTTCCCACAGGAGAAACATCTTCATCAAGCGACCATGCAACCCCCTTCAAGGTACACATAAATTTTTCTATTCCATTATTTGAAGGAATAATATATGCGGATGCTATAGATAAATGGTTGAATCTGCTCGAAGGATATTTTTCGGTCCACAATTTTTTCGATAGGGAAAAGATCACTTTAGCACTCCTCAAGGCCACTCCCCATGTTAAAGAATGGTGGGATACTTACTCTGAGAAAAGGGCCATGGAGGAATATACAATTTTTGTGGTGTCCCCTACATGATATTCCTTCTGGTATGCCATCTACCATGTTGGAACCTACGAGGACCAGTACACCAGATGGACGACCGTACGTCAAGAAAGGGACTAGATAGTACCAGATTTCACAAATATTTTCCATACCCTATGCAACAAATTGGGTATCAAAGACTCTGAGTGTCATCTGGTTCTCAAATACAGCGGATGTTTGCATAGATACATTCAAACAGAAATGGAGTTCCTGGACATAACCTCATTGGGCACGAATTATAGATACGTTGTCAAGATCGACCATAAATTTAAGCAGAAATGATGAGAGTTTGGATCTGCAAAAACCTCACAGCCGAAGTAGGGAAAAGGCATCCCCAACCCAAACAACAAGGGACCAATTCAGTATGGCCACCCTCATGAAAACCAGTCCAAGCCGCAAAACAAGAAGGGAAATGAGAAGACGAAGAAGGACACACGAAAATGGTGTGAGTACCATAAAATTCCTTGGAACAACACCAAAGAATGTTTCTCCAAGAATTCACTCATGGCTGAGTTGAAAGATTTCAAGTCAGAGGATGATTCTAATTCCAAGTCAAATCCTAATGGAGGGAAGCGGATTATCGATGTTGAACCCAGTGCCACTGTCGCTACCACCAAATTCCATCCAAGAGAACCAGAAGAAACAGAGGAAGGGGAATGCCTCTTTCACTCACAGATGTGGGTCAAGGGGGCTCCCATTCATTTCATTGTTGACAACGGTAGTCAGAAGAACCTAATTTCAGCAGAGATCATCAAGTGGTTGGACCTGCCAATGACACCGCACCCACAACCCTACACCATCTGCTGGCTTCTCCAAGGAAGAGATCTCTATGTCATCAAAAAGTGTTGTCTTCTCTATGACATCAATCCTTTCAAAGATGAGGTACTGTGTGATAGTTCTCCCCTTGAATTTTGTGGTGTTATTGTAGGAAAACAATATTTGTGGAAGTGTCATGTTGTGTATGAGTCTAGACCTCGCAATGTTATTATTACTTTGGGTAGACAATTGTATAGGATCCCAGAGGTAGCGCCGCCTACTGCTATTTCTTTATTCTCTACCAAGAAATGCAGTAAGGTCATTTCACAGACCGGGAAGTTCATCTTCTTTGTGATCCGTGCTCATAGTAAACAGAAGGTCACTGCCACATCCATGGCCTCTACACAAAACCTCTCTTTGCAACAAAATCAAGTGGGCGGGATCGTGGAAGAATACAAGGACATCTTCGCCTCACCTACAGGGGTACCAACACATTTTTAAGTCAAGCATCCAATTGATATGACCCCTAATGCACCTCTACCTAATGGACTATTCTATCGATGCTCGCTGATGGAGAAAGATGAAATCATGCGTCAAATCCAAGAGGATTTTCAAAAGGGGAATATCAGACCTAATTCCTCCCCTTGTGGAAGCCCGATTGTACTGGTGCAGAAGAAGGACGAGACTTCATGACTCTGCATTGATTACAAAGGCTTTAAGAAAATCACAGTCAGGAACCACTACCCCATTCCCAGGATTGATGACCTTCTTGACCAAATCAAGGTGTAAATGTTCTTCATCAAGATTGACCTAAAGTCTGGCTACCACCGGGTTCCCATCTAACCAACTTATGTATGGAAGACAACCTTCAAGTCTAAAGAAGGTCTCTACGAATGGCTAGTCATGCCCTTTGGCTTAACAAATGCACCAATCACTTTCACAAGCTTGATGGATGATGTATTGAGACCCTTCATGAACTCCTTTGTGGTAGTATATTTGGATGAAATCCTCATCTTCATCAGAACATGGGAGGATCACATGCGACATATTTAGCAGGTTTTGATCACTCTGCAGCAACATAAGCTTTATGCCAACTTGGAAAAATGATCTTTTGGCATGAACAGGGTCCAATACTTGGGATACATTGTTGATGAGCATGGGAAACATGTTTATCCAACTAAGATCCAAGTCATCTATGACTGGCCAGCCCCGACCATAATGACCGAGCTTCAGATCTTTTTGGGACTAGCCAATTTCTACCGACAGTTCGTGTTGGGATTCTCCCATATTGCATGGGCCCTCAACCAGGTGACCAAGGGCGGTGGTAGGGACAAGTTCATGTGGGGGAAGGAGAAACAATGAGAATTTGATAATCTGAAGCATCGCTTGTGCTCAACTCCAGTACTCTCCTTGCCCGATCTGCAACAACCATTCCAGATTGAGACTGATGCATCTGACTATGCTGTGGGCACAACTCTCACTCAACAATGGGATCCAGTGGCATACCATAGTGAGACACTCTCCAATACTATCCAAAAATACTCCACCTATGACAAGGAAATGTATTCCATTATACTAGCCCGTCGTCAATGGAAACATTACATTTTGGAGAAAGAGACATCATACACACTAATCACAAGCCTTTGTGGTTCATACAGACACAGGGGAAATTGTAGAACGACTGCCATTAGAAGTGGTCCAGCTACCTGCAGGAGTTCCATGTCAAAATCAAGTATAAGACTAGTATCTCCAATCATGTCACTGACTTCCTCAGTTAGCCTCATGTGGCTACACTCGCCACTTTGCTCCATTCTTGTGGACATGAAGCATCTGAGTAGCCCCAACTTTATCAACAAGATCCAAACTTCGCCACCACATATCATCTCTTGGGTATAAAGGAAACTATCACTGATTTTCACATTCAGGATAAAATCTTATGCCACTTGGGCCATATCTGTGTTCCAACAAGCGAGCGTGCAAAGTTGATTTGGCAATCCCACTACAGTCGAGTGGCAGGATATTTTGGCGTAGAGAAAACTGTGGTTGTTCTTCAGAAACATTTTTATTGGCCAAAACGTTGACAAGACGTCATCAAGTATATCAGATCTTTCACTGCCTGTGTCATTGCCAAGCCAACCATTAAGAAGCAAGGCTTATACACCCCTCTTCCTATTCCTAAGAAGCCTTGGGAATCCATCTCAATGGATTACATTTTTGTCTTGTCATCCACCAAGAAAGGAAATGACTACGTGTTTGTGGTCGTTGATCGATTTTCAAGTATGGCCATTCTCACAGCCTTTAAGAAGAATGTCAAAGCAGTAGATACTGCCAAGCTCTTCTTCGAACAAGTGTGGGTCCAATTTGGGATACCACAGACCATCATCTACGAATGAGACAACAGGTTCCTCAGAACCTTTTGGTCGAGTCTCTGGTCTTTGTTGGACACCAAGATTACAAAATCCACTACTTTCCACCCCCAAACTGATGGCCAAAAAAAGGTCATCAATCGGATGATTGTGCACATCCTGCGCATGTACAACTCTAAGAATCCATGTACATGGGACAAGAGTCTCCCATATGTCCAACATAATTACAACAAGACTCTCCATAGTTCCATCGTCCATAGCCCATTTCAGGTGGGTTTGGGATTCCAACCCTTGGGACCCATTGATGTTGCACTTCCTCTTGCCACCACACAGAAAAACTTTTCCCCTGATCAGTCTGCGATCGACAAAGCCACAAGATTCATTGAGTGGATTCAACACATCCGCTAACAGGTCCATGAGATTTTCCATAAATCCAATGCTAAGTACAAGGAGAGCCATGATCAACACAAGTTACTACACTAGTTTTAGGTTGGCGACAAAGTCTGGTTACATTTGCAGAAGGAGTGTTTCACCGGGCCCCATAGGAATCTTAGCCCACTTCGTTATGGGCCTTACACTGTCACCAAGGCTGTAGGTAGAAATGATTTTGAGCTCAACAGTCCACCCTTCCTTGGTCTACATCCAATATTCAATGTGGACCTCCTTCGACCATATTTTCCACCGTTATTGGACACCTCCGAGATCGCAGAACAACTGAAACCAACAGATCTCAACACTGACTACATGGAACAAGAATCCACTGACCAGATAGTGGACACACAGGTCAAGGGCACTCACCAACAACGGATCCAACTTTATTGGGTTGTCAAGGAAAGAAAACTCCTACACCAAGGAAAGTGGCTCACCCAGGGCCAAATTCAGCAGAATTTTCCTCACCTGATGGGGGAAATCAACGCAATTGAGACCATTGCTTCCTAAGGGGGGAGGATTGATCCAGGTGGATATTGGTGGCTGCCCACCTATTCCAAATGGCTCCTCGTGTCCATTTTTGTTCAACACATTCTTTTGTACTGTTTTGTAATTGTGGGTTGTACACTTCTAGGGTTGTCTGAATCCCCACACATCCTCCAGGTGGATAAGGGTGGCCTCTTGCCTAATCTAACTGGCTTATTTTGTATGTTTTCATGTTAGCACATCTTGTTGTACTTCCAAGGTCATTTTGGGGCCCTAAATGTTTTTTTTGGCTCACCACAGTCAAACTGTAGATAAAGTCAAAGTTTGATGTCAGAATGTGTATCTCTCTAAAAGACCTTTCCATGTGCCTAAACCAGAGGTTGTATGAAAAATTTACGACCGAGAATTTTAGGTACCAAATTACACCAACTTACACATAGGGCCCACATGACTTTTGGCATTTCACCTACTAGGGTTAGGTTTTTTGATGTCTAGGGTTTTGAAATTCATGAGTAATATCAAAAAAGCCTCTGGAGCCTCATTGTAATCCATTATTCTCAGATGGATGTGCGTAGCAACCACATCTCTTCTCAGATATAGCTACCACCATTCGAGCAAGTGTTTCAGTTCTGCAATTTTACAGTTTCAGCCTATTTCATTATTTAATAGAAGATATTGTTCACAGGATATTTGTGTTATTCTTCATATATATATGTTTATTGTATTCATTTTGTTAATCAGTTCGTTATGCTCCTAAATCTGGATCACAAATATTTGTTGCAATAAATATATTTGGATTTCTAATATTGGTGGTTCATTGTAAATAACAATAGAGAATAGAAAGACATATAAATTGTTTAATAAATTATCATATGAAAGTTATTTGTTGAAATGACTACATTGATAAACTAAGTGAAAAAACCTAAAAAATTGAGTGGGGACATTATAGTGGTAGCAGATATTGTGATCCTCCCAGCCTGTGAGGGTATACAAGCTTGGCTATGGAAAAAAACCAAAACAATGTTGGAAAAAATGGAACACATGGCTCAAAGGGGCAGCAAACACGGAATCCAAGAAAGTAAGAGAAAGATTAGGAATTTACATATTGTTTGAGGGAATATATGACACTTAATGATGCATTTCATGCATCCATGTCATTCAAGAATTTTTTCACCATCAAATATCCTAAGTGATGTGAACCCAAAGTATCGATGGACAATAAGGTGAAGGTGAGAAGGAAAAAGGTACTAGTTTTTAAATATTTTGATACTTCTAAAAATGAGGAAAATGTTGACTCTTCATATGTTTATTCTCTTGCAAATGAGAACATGGACACTCATGAGGCCTTAGAACCTAAGTCCAAAAAAGATATTTGGGCATACAAGGAAGAAGATAGAGCTTATATAGCTTTATTCCAACATAGTGACAATGTGGTTTGGGATGAAGAACCAATTAATGGCACTGTGATTTGGGATCATGAAGAAGAAAATTTTGTTGATGGTATGGGGGACACGAGTCTCTTTGTTGTTAACTTAGAGACCATATTTTATAGGCCTTGTGGAGAGAATATTTTCCTTGATGAAGCAATGCTTGATCATGACACTATTCCACCTTTTGGAGATTTCATGGTATCATCTAGTGAGCCAATTGGTTTTGATGAGGGTAGTGTTATTACAGTGGAAAAAAAAAACATAAAATCAATGGTGGGACAACCCATGCCACTATGATGAATATGAAGAAACATGTCAATAGTGAAATACTTGAAGGACAAGTTATTGGTCACAAAGGAGCAAGTTGTACAAGTGTTGATGAGGGTATATGGTGCTCATAAGTTCATTGAAGGTGTTATGTGGAAAACCCAGATGGAGGAGAGGAAAAAAGGAGTTGCAGGTATAATCACTAGTAATCAATTGCAGATAATCAAAGAATAACTAGAGAAGATGAAATCGTACTACTTGAAACTAATCATGGATATGGACCTTTCTCTCAAGTTTGTTGAATACAAGGAAAGGGAGGTCGAGGATATTTGTTACTAGTTGAGTTTGGAACACTCCTTGTCACTTATAATAGAGACTCCATCATCTTTGGCAGTCATGACACATGAGGGCATTAGTGGCCCCCATTATTTGAAGGAGGAGCCTCTTGTGACGATTCCACACAAGGAGCATTCAGAGTTGTAGGTGCTCGAGGAGAGGTATGATGTAGAGGGTTTTGACTATGCTCATGTTTTTCATTGTGGGAAGCATGAGAAATTTATTTTGGAGATCCCACTAAAAGCTCAAGGATTAGCTATGGAGGATATAGTTGAGAACATTCCTTGTGGACCATCCCGTAAGGAAGTATATGCATCCATGGATTGGGTGGACAGGTATATGACAAACATGGGCATGCTCCGGGATACAGGTTCAAGAGACACCAGTAGAGTGATGGATACAATATTTCCTATAGGATACAGGATGGTACAAGATGATTTAGTGATAAGAAACAATATGCATGGGTATTAATTGGCACACAGTAGTGTACAGTGGAGTTTTGGGGTGTTTCTTCTAGGGAGACCTCCCGACAGAGTCCTCAAGAATACCATTGAGTTGAGGTTACCCATGATCAATGAGTGGATGGGTGAGCTTTAGGGAGCAACATATCGCTTGATGATCGATCTTCATTCGAGATATCATTAGACAAGGGTAAGGGAGAAGGATGCTCACAGGTCTGCTTCTAGACTTCATTATGATTTATTGGTAATGCCCTTGGCATTGACTAATGCACTAGTCACTTTCCAATCTTGCATGAAATGGAAGAGGGATATATTGTTGTTATTTTATTCTCTCATTATATACACCAGTACATGGGAGGTTCACCTGAGTCGGTTGGATGAGATAGGTGAGATTGTGTCCATGACAAAATTCTTTCATTTGGACTTTGTAGTAGTCATTGGGAATGGTAAACTTCCAACTTTGTTTTGGGATCCAAGTATTCATCTGAGTAATAGATTTCTTCATGTGAGGTTGATGACTGACAAATTTGAGGTAGTGATTGGTATGTGTTGTTGTGGGGATGTTGTGAGAGGAGTTGTGGAGTTGTTCTCTATATGGAGAGGTATTTTTTCCCTTGTGATACGAAAAATTGAGTATAGATATGGATTGGAAGGTTTTGACTTCACTGAGATGCCTCGACTCAGTATGATTTATGATAGTGGGCACCATGGGAGGAGAGTGCAGTTCTGAGCATGGAGGTCAAACGGTTATGATTAGATGAGTGCAACGTCATCATGATGGTTCCTGTAGGATATTATATTAGGACCCTAATACTGTAGTGTTTGACATCTTGACAACCGATACATATGAGATGGCCAGTTTTTTCTTTCCAGAGTCTACTCTTGGGATGCTTAGGATTGGTTTCTTGGATAAGTAGTGTTTTGAGGAGTTGATCGTGTTTATGTAGCTTATGATTTCTTGGCTTAACATGGATAGTCAATTTGATTCTTGTGTTAGCACCTTGTAGATCAGTGCTATGAGTAGAGGGTGCTTCACATCATATAGGCTAGTTTGGGACCCTGGTGAATTTACCACTTATGGGAAGGTTCGAGAGAGGTTCACATGGAGGGACTTTGCAGATGATGTTTTGGGAGATATGAGGGAGTGTACGACTTGTCAATAGAGAAGGTTGGGGCACACTCATCCAAAAGGGTTGATGCAATACTTCCCCATTTCTAAGTGAGAGTGGGAGAGCATGTTGTCAGATTACATCACATGTTTACTGAGGATGCAGGGAGTAGATAGTATGTGTGCAATGATTTACCAGTTATCAGATTTCACACACTTATCGATGATTTCTTCAGAGTATGGCGTAGAACAGGTGATAGATATATCTCATGGGGATATTTTTAGAGTCCATGAGAAGGCCAGAGTCATTACTAGTGATTGGAGAAGCAAGTTTCATAGCACATGTTGGTAGGTGTTGCTCAGATTTGCAGGAACAGGTTTGACTCCTAGTATTAATTTTTACCCTCAAACAAATGGTCAAGCAAAGATGGTGAACCGACATCCTAATAGGTATCTGCATGACTATGTGAGGTCATGGATAGAGTGGTTACATTTAAATGATAATTTCTACAACACCACTCATGATATCTTGTAGACCACCTAGGATCAACAGAAAATGGATGCATACATGAATAGGGTGGAGCACAATTTTGAGATTGGAAACATGGTTTTCTTGAGGGTGCAACTACATAGACCATTTCCATTAAGGAGAGTTGGTGTTGAGAGCATGAGGCTACACCTCTATGGTCCCTACAGGATGACCCAGATGGTTGGAGAGGTATATTATGGGATAGAGTATCTCAAGGGTAGCCATATTCATAGTGTTTTCCATGTGTCATGACTAAAGAAGGTGTGGGAAACACGTGTTACCACTTCCATTGATTTATCTCCACTATATGAGAGGGGACATATGATATTGATCATGAGGAGGTTATGGAGATCTAGGAGAGGAAATTGAGTAATAGGATGATCCGAGAATACCTCATAAGGTGGAGAGACCTGCTAGTAGAGGATGCCACGTTGGAAGGTGACTAGATCTTGCAACATCCTAACTTGCAGTTGCTTGAGGACAATAAATATCAGGAACGGAGGATTGTAATGTCCCTTTCCAAATGATCTCTCCATGATATTAACGTAATATCCTAAGTGATTCATGTAGGCTATAGTCAGTGGAAACAAGTTATTAATTAATTGTTTAATGTCATCGGGGCAGAAAAGTAACTTTTTTTTTTAAAGTGACATTGAGTAATTAATTAAAAGGGCATTTTAAGTGACTTAAGTTTATAAAGTCACTTTACTTTATTAAAAGAGAAAAAGGGTCCGGAAAGGTGTAGAAATTTCTTAGACCCAACCCGATTTCAGTCTCAATAAATTTTCATCACAATTTAATGCCCAACCCACATTTCATTTGTAGTTGAAATGTAAATGCTATAAACAAAAAATTATAAACTGAAACAAATTGAATATTTTCTGAAAATTGAATGCGGAAATAGAAAACAAATCATAGAAAATAACACAAGAATTTTTAGGCAATGCCCCTGGAAAACCCCCGAAGGGAAAACGAATAAAGAGAGAGAGATTTTTATTATTTCTTGAGCTCACAGAAGATAATATTTTACAACAATTTTTTCCAGCAATAAATATACAAACTTATCTCATTAACCACACCAAGCTACACCTCGAAGAGTGTGCCCAAAATTCTCCTCGAATTATGTGCCCAAAATTTCATATTGTGTACTATTCCTACAACAATAAATGTTGTACATAAATTTCTCGAAATGCATGCACTGTTCCTATAGATAACTATATGAAACTATATGAAAATTTCCTAGCAACAATATGCCTCGAAATGTGTGCAAAAAGATTCCTCAATTTATGTGCGTTTAGACTGTTGTACAGATTGTAAATATCTACTGTACTGTACAAAAATATGCATTGTATGGATGCATTAAATGTTGGATTGTGCTTCTAAGTTTTTCTTCCCTTCGTCTCCTTAGAAAGTGTTCCAACCCTACTGCAAACTCTCTCACTTCTTCAATTCTCTCTCTTGCTCTCTCTCTCTCTTCATTCAATTCTCATCAATGAGAATGGGTGCCTCAATCTCTAGAAATATCATTTTTTATCATCTCAATGAAAATGACCTAAACTTGATCTAATGGTTGAGATTAAATGCTAGGCCATCTAGATCTACGGTTGTGATATAAGTCACTTTATCACAACTTAAGTCACTCAAGTCATATTTTCATTAAATATGCTCAAAAGTCACTTTAACTTTATATCTCATAAAGTTAATGTCCTAAGGATCACTTTTGGACATTCCCCCACATGCTAGACACCAATCATACGTAGGAGACACTTGTCTAAGGTATAACTTTTAACACTCCCTCTTACCAAGGAAAGTGTTTGTCACCACTCCCAACTTATCTTTGAAGAAGACAAACTTACCTCTCCCCAAATACTTTGTGAGAATGTTTTCTACCTTCTCATTTGTGGATATGTACTGAAGCTCAATATCCCCTCTCTTAATGTAGTCTTGGATGAAGTGGTATGTTATCTCGATGTGTTTTTACCAGTCATGAAAAACTAGATTCTCCAAGAGTTTTATAAAAATCTAATTGTCATAGTAAATCAAAGTAGGTATCAACTGCTCAAAAAATAAACCAACCAATAACTTGCAAATCCATATGGCCTCATAGTTGGCCTAACTAGATGCCATTTACTCTGCCTCAACAGAACTTAGTACCAATAACTTTTATTTCCGACTGAACCGCGACACAACTTCCAAACCCAATTCGAAACAACACCCTGAAGTAATTTTCTTGTCATAAACACATCTTTCCCAATATGAGTCTGTGTAGCCTATCAAACTGACTCCATCCCCTCTCACATAGTCCAAACCATAATCCACCGTACCCTGTAGATACCCATGCACATGTTTTTCTACCACCCAATGCACTCTCCTAGGATCCACCATAGATTGAGTGAGAGTGTTGACAACAAAACAAATATATGGCCTAGTGTTGACCAAATACATCAATGAGCCTATTAATTGACGATATATCGTGGGATCGACCAACTCAAACTTAGAGGCATTAAGAGTCTTCCAGTTGGTAATCATGGGTGTTGAAATAGGCCTACAATCCTCCATATGAAATCTATTCAGAATCTCAACTAGATACTTTCCCTTCCCCAAAAAAATATGTGCAGGTTTTTACCAAACCTCCAACCCCAAGAAATAATGCATCATCCCAATATATTTCATCTCAAACTATGAAGCAAGACCTTTATTGCAAACAAATATGAGTCTCTTTTCCCATGTAATGAAAAGCTCATCAGCATATAGCACAAGAATAAGAGGATCCTCATGAACTACAATGTAGTAAAGGCTGGGATCTGCCTCACTCTTCTTAAAACCCATTTGCAACAAGTAGGTATCAATCCTCAAATACCAAGCTTTGGGAGCTTGCTTCAGTCCATATAATGCCTTTTTCAACCTGCACACATGAGACTCTCTCACATGCACCTCAAATCCTTGTGGCTGCTCAATGTACACCTCCATTTATATGTGTCCATTTGGAAATGTTGTTTCCACATCCATTTGGTGGATCTTCCAATGTAACATTCCCAAGCCAAGATGCTAGGAACATCATGGTTTTGGTGTATTTTTAAACTTTTACTTGTTGTGGAATTTCGTCAAACACTTTGCTTACTATGGTTCTTTAGGTTGTGCTCAGGGTTATACTGATGGTTTATATGTGTATTTGCAGCAACAGATAAGAAGATAAATAAATTTAACATACCACAACCATATGCAAGATCAAAAATATGTTAGACAATCCAAAATGATTCATATCTAATCTCTATTCATAATAATAAGAACATGATACAAGGATGACGTAGATTTGGAATGATCAACAGATGGATCCAATAAACATAAGAGACGACGCTACAAAATGCTCCCGGGAAGAAGATGAAAGTCTCCAAAGGCTAGATACACAATGAAGACCAATACAAGTAGATATATGGGTCATATGAAGTGCCAAACCCCCAATGTTGGATGATGCTACATCCTACTGGAATGTTGAATAGCCTCAATAATTCGGCTTAACTGAAGGAAGTCTCCAAATGACCCCAAACTGAGTAGAATGATATATCAAGTTACTGTAAGTACAAACCAAGTGTTCAAATCTCCAAATTCCCTCTCAAACTGATAGATCTAACTTCCCTCCAAGGAATGGTGTGCCCCCCTAGATGCCTGAAACCCTAGATAATTCAGCCTCCCTCTTAGAGGCCTCCAAATGCTCCACAAAACCACTAGAATGATAGATCGAGGCTCGGTTACCTCCTTGGTGAAGTCCCAAGAGAAATGGTGAATATCTGATCTATCAAATGACTGAAATCACTTTCTGACGTGTGCTCCTCTCCTCCAATTCGTCCATTGCATCTAGTAAATCAAATGGTAAATAAAACTCCTCCGGAGTGCACTAGATCTAATGGACAAGACCCTGCAATCCTCGAGTCTAAGGGTTGTATGTGTGTCGCTCAAGAATCCTCGAGTGCTCTCCAACTCCTGAGTGAGTCTGTCCACCTCCGACTCTTGCTCCCTCAAAGCCTCACGATACATCATGCCAATCCTCAACAGGTAGTCCCTGTCTGTCAACAACTGTTGGTAGTCGGTCCTCATCAAAAATACTCTCTCCCTAAGAGTATGAAAGTCATCCATGGAAAATACCTCATCCAAACTACCATGTGCCACTGAGTTCCTCCAACAGTAATCCGTCACCAATGCATGCATGTCATCAATGCACCTGGTGGCTTCCATGATCATATCCTCACTGACTCTCAACTATCCTATAAAGTAGTGCGACTCCTGGTCATAGTCATGTTGGGGTGCCACCTCATATCTCTCACTGCTAGTGCCAACACTGGAGTCCCCAAAAACACTCTCTGCAAAAGATGAAGTGATGAACTACCCACCATCTACTATGCCACTGGGTCCTCCTATATTCCACTGCACCTCATCACTAGATGTTATCTCCATCTGAATCACACTATATCATGTATGAGCAGTTGTATCCTCCTGTGCACTCACCCTGCTACTATCAACTACACCTGGATCCCATATAGATGTGTCCAGACACGCGCTATGATCATCTTGATCAATGGAGATTACATCCTCATCACTGCAGGCTAGTCCTGGAAGTAATGTCCCATCAAGATGTAAGTCTCCATAATCTTCTCAACTAATGGAGTCTCCAAAAGAGGTGACTCAATCTCCTCATGCTGATAGGTATGTATAAGGTCCACTGTCTCCAAGTCATGTCTCTCCTCCTATTTCTGGGGATCCATATGTCCATGGTGTGCATCCCTCACACATGGATCCTCCATCACATCTGAAATGACATTGATATCCTCCTATGACGTGGTTATCATGGGTGTCTGAAAATATGACAGATGTGTCACGACCCTCCTAGGAAGCTCGTCATCTCTTGATGCTAACACGTATGAATCCCCACTAGTGTCTCTACTCTGTCGAGGTGTATGGTCATGGACACCATGTGATATGTCTGCTGCAATGCAGGTGATTTCATCCTTTCCCCCTGACTGTCTATCCACTAGACAAGGGTCACCATCCTCCCCAAGCATGCCATAATCACTAGTATCTGCAAGTGTGCAAGAGTCACTATCCTCCTCAAGCATGTCAGAATCACTTGCCTATGTACCAACATCATCACACTACTCCAAATAAGAATCTAGCACTAGCTATGTATCCTCACAGACCTCATCCTCACTGTCATAGTGTACCTCAATAATATGCTTCTTACCCTTACCCATACACCTATGATCTGGTTCCCAAGGCACCTTGCAACTGTAGCAAAGTTTCGTGCTCCTAATGGGTGTGGGTTTCTATGTTCTTCCATCCATCTAGCTGCTCTGGCTCTCTTTTCCTCTGCTATTATGATCCCGTGTAAAACATCCTCTTCGCTCCAACTGGGATTTATTAAGGCTACATACCGAGGAAAGGTTATTTGATCCCTAGTTTACTTGCTAAGGCCAGAATATTTGATCTCCAAGTATGTTATCTCAAAGGATATCTCATCCATTTATCCTTGTGTAAGACCCCTCAGGATGGAAAGAGTCTAGGATCTGATACCACTGTAACATTCCCAATCCAAGATGCCAGGAACATCACGGTTTTGGTGTCTTTTTAAACTTTTACTGGTTGTGGCATTTCGTTAAACACTTTTCTTACTATGGTTCTTTAGGTTGCGCTTAGGGTTATACTGATGGTTTATATGTGTATTTGTAGCAAAAAATAAGAAGATAAAGAAATGTAACATAACACAACCATATCCAAGATCAACAATATGATAGAAAATCCAAAATGATTCAGATCTAATCTTTATTCATAATAATAAGAACCTGATACAAGGATGATGTAGATCTGGAATGATCAACAGATGGATCCAATAAAAATAAGAGAAGCTGCTACAAAATGCTCCCAGGAAGAAGATGAAAGCCTCCAAAGGATGGATACATGATGAATACCAATATAGGTAGATATATGGGTCGTATGAAGTGACAAACCCCCAATGCTGGATGATGCTACGTCCTACTGGAATGCTGAATAGCCTCAATAATTCGGCCTGACTAAAGGAAGTCTCCAAATGACCCCAAACTGAGTAGAATGATATATCGGGTTACTACAAGGACAACCCAAGTGTTAAAATCCCCAAATTCCCTCTCAAACCCATAGATCTAACTTCCCTCCAAGGAATGGTGTGCCCCCCTAGATGCCTGAAACCCTAGATAATTTGGCCTACCTCCTAGAGGCCTCCAAATGCTCCACAAAACCACTAGAATTATAGATCGGGGCTCGATTACCTCCTTGGTGAAGTCCCAAGTGAAATGGTGAAGATCTGATCTATCAAATGACTGAAATATCTTTCTGAAGTGTGCTCCTCTCCTCCAATTCATCCAATGCATCTAATAAATCAAATGGTACATAAAACTCCTCCGGAGTGCACTAGATCTAATGGCCAAGACCATGCAATGAAAACCCAGGTGCTAGAATCTCTAGAAGCCTTGCCAATCACCTAGAACGAACTTCCCTCAATGGATGGTGCGCCCCATTGTTGGAAACCCCCAATGTTGCACCCTCTTTCTCTTCATGTGCCTGTGGCTGGTGTAGAACCCTCCTGCACTGTGTAGATATGAACTAGAATGGTGTGGGGGAGTATTGCATCCCCGAGACCAAGCTTGGGAAAATCTAGGTCGAATCTCTCACCACTGAATCGTCCTCTAGGGTTTGTTAAGTCAAAACCCTCAAAACCCCCAAGATATGGGCTCACTATCTAGAAGCAAGATATCAAAAGATAATCATACATGAATGAATGAGAGAATAGAGGCCCTTACCTCTTCTTTATACTTCCTTCTCACTTGTCTCTCCAAAGTGACTTTTCTTTTTTAATTATTAATTAATTAATTAAATCACTTTAATTAATTAATTAACCTTTTTACCTCTAAAAATCACCTTATCTCTCCTTGTGGATTCCCTGGCCACTGAAAGTCACTTCTCATCATCCTATCGTGTAGTGTTGTTCCTCTCAATTCCAATGAGCTATTACAATGAGAGGTTCCTCCAAGTAATGTGCCCAAAATGACCTCCTTAGTGCATTTAATTAACCTATAGCTCAAAATACTCAAAATCATGGAAATCATCGAAATGCAACGGAACCAAACAATATCTATGTGGAATGGATCCCAATGATGAAATAGGATGAGCGATGCAAGCCGGACCCCAAAATATCCCTCAATAGCTCTTGTACTTGCTATAATATCCAATTGGCTACTCTGGTCATCATAACCCTCTGTAATGTAATGATGTCCCAAATTGGGGACATTACATCCAACCCATAGTTGTTGCAATGGAGATCAATTTCATGATTGAATTATATCTAGCAACTGGTGCGAAGGTCTCATCATAATCAACTCCCTCTACCCATGAGAACCCTCTAGCCACAAACCAAGCCATGTACTTCTTAATGATACCATCTGCATCATGCTTGATCTTATAGAGCCACTTGGAAGTCATCGCTAAGTTCCCCTTAGGTCTCAAAACAACCTCCCACACATCAGTCTTCATGATGGAATTGTACTCTTCCACCATGGAATCCTTCCAGACTTGCTGGTCTATAGCCTCCTCAAAAGTGGAAGGCTCAGACTCATTGATGTTTCTCACCATAACTAAATATCTACTAAAGCTTTATGGCACCTTTCTCTCCCTGACAACCCTCTTGGGATTTCCCATATATTCCTGAGCTTCCTTCAAGGTATCTTGAAGCCATCTTGGATTCCTCTTCCCTGAAGTCATCTCCTGTGGAGGGGACTCCTCCTCCTCCTCCCTATCACCTGAAGATTGTGTACCTGAAGAATATGTACTTGTGATCATCTATGAACCTATAAACCGAGAACCTATACCCTGTGAACCTGTAGCCTGGGGACCTATAACCCATGACCCTGTCACCTGTGAACCCATCTCCCCTTAAACTGGCGATCTTGTACTGTATGATCCTATACCCTGTGGTGAACTCTCATGAAGCTGGGGAGCCTACTACTCCACCTACTTTGAATCTCATGACCTCCTAAAGGATATGTCCTCCTAAAATATCACATCCCACCTCACAACTATCTTCCTCAAGGTGGGAATGTATATGCGAAAGGCCTTTGAGGTCTCACTATACCCAATAAAAATACACTTTTCTGTTGTGGGTTCTATCTTTGTCCTATTCTCTTAAGGGACATGTGAATAAGTCATGCATCCAAAGATCCTAAAGTGCCCAACATCAACCATCTTCCTAGATAAATCCTCCTTAGGAGTCTTGTTCCCCAATACTCTGTGTGGAGTCTTATTCTATAGATAAACTGTAGTGTTGCATGCCTCATCCCAAAGAAATAATGGTATCCCTTGATCATGTAGCATAGCTCTTTCAGCCCCAACTATGGACCCATTACTCCTTTCTACAACCTCATTATGTTTTGGGTTGTAAGGAATTGTCAATTCTCTTTTAATGTCTTATTTTTCACATAAATCATGGAATCCATTAGAGATATACTCACCCCCATTGTCCGACCTCAACACCTTGATTTTCTTACTTGTTTTGTTCTCCATGAGATATTTGAACTTTTGGAACCACTTGAAGACATGTCCCCTGGTCTTCATGAAGAAAATGCAAGTCTTCCTGGATAATTCATCAATAAATGTAACATAGTACTCATATCCACACAAAGAGAGAGAAGACATCGGACCACATACAGACATCAGAATGTATCAAATCAAGTATACCTGCTACCCTGTTGTCACTGCTTGGAAAACAAAACTTGGTGTACTTCCCTAGTATACACCCCTTGTACACATCTTGGTGCTCTATACTGAAATATGGTACCCTGGTAACTATCTCTCTCAATACTCACAGATCCCCATGGTGCAAGTGGGCCATCCTCCAATGCCATATCTCACATAAGTCACTATTTCTAGTACTGTGTATCAAGGATCTAGCTGGATGAAAAATAAGCATGTATAACTTCCCATGTCAAATCCCAATCACTTTTGGATGAAGTGATATTGGATCCCTTGGGATGCATGAGTACCTTCCCATCATGGAACACCACCTCATACCCCTTTTCCTCAATGGTATAAATTGATATCATGTTCTTTTTCAAGCCCAGAACATACAAGACATCTCTCACTAACATGGGAGGTTGTGACTCCCTTCGAAAGGATATTGTCCCAATCCCAACTTCCGTGACTATGGAAGCATCACCAAGCACTACCTCAATATTTACATCCCTCTCAATAAAATATGTAAAGTGCTCATGCACACCTGTCATATGACAGGAGAGTCCACTATCAATATACCACACACTGGTATATGTTGCACTAGTGGAAACACAAACTAATAAAGAAAAATCCTTCTCGAACCTAGTGGAAAAATCATCCACTTCCTCCAAAGATGTAACCCATTTCTTTTCCTTTTTAGGAAATTGATCTACATAGTTCCCCATCTTGTGACATGCAAAGCACTTGACTTTTCTCATGTCCTTTTTCCTTTCACCCTTTTGCTTGGCCCTACCCTTGCAACCTTTCTTGGACTTTTTCTTTCCCTTTTCTACAAGAGAAACATTCTCTTCATCATCCCCATCATGTTGGATTTCATTTTTGAAACCACATCTTATTTCCTCTTGAATCAAATCATCCCACAACATTTCCCAATTGGGAATATTTTCACGTGCTACAATCCCATCAACAAAGACATCCCATTTCTTGGGAAAACCACCCAATGTGATTCTAACCAACTTTGTTAGCTAAATAATCTCCCCCACTGCAACCAAATCATATTTCACCTGTGTGATATTGGTAAGGTATGATGAAACCATGTTGGTTTTGGTCATCTTGGTGTTTCTCAATTTTTCCTGCAATACCATCTTCCTATTTTCATTGGAGCTTTGGTAAAGCTTGGTTAAAGACTCCCACATTTCAAAGGCATTATTTTTCCCTAAAAATTGAGGAATGAGGTGATATTTAATGGCATCTAGTATTATTCTCTTGGTATTTGTTATCACACAATCTATACTTTCACAAAGCCCAAAGGAAAATAGGTTTAGATTGATGTAACACATAAGTAGTCCTATCATTATCACCCCAATAAGATACCTCTTTATATTTAGGAAGAGAAAAAACTCACTCCAAGGGAGATGTCCCAAGACCTATTTGGTTGATGAAGGTTAAAAATACTAAGTAAAAACCCACCCCTCTCTCTAGGCCACTCAAGGAAGGAAGTCACTTGGTAAAGTTCAAAGGGGTAAAAGGAAATGGAAATGAATGCTAATTGCCCTTGACCAATGAAACAAAAAACATTAGCAATAACCAATTATATCAATGTTTCAAATTAGTGACTTAAAGATATAAATATTGTACCAAAAGACTCTTATGTACAGACAAAAGATAGAGTTTATAGCATCAACAACATATCTAAAAATTGCAAGTTATGATGACAAAAAGGATATAAAGACTTTGCAAATTTGATAGTACCTTGTCACTCACAATTTCAATATTTAAACAAGTCAATAAATGACTTCAATAGGATGTCAAAAAACGTGTAACAAAAGTAAAATAATAATGACGACAACAACAAAACCACTTCAGAAAAGTACTTAGTTTAGACAATTAGACAAACACTTTAGTCTATATTGATGGTAAATTGCCTAGTACTATTGCTAAGTAGATTTATGGACAATTTAAGGGTTGTTAAGGGAATGCAATGATGGTTGTAATAGTAGTTACAACAACAACAACAAGCTTCAATAGCTTCATAATTTTTCACTTGGAACAAGCAAAAGGAAGACTAGAGTCTTGGGATGATAACACCTATGCTAGTGCAATTTTTTGGGTTAGTTTTAGAGGTTAGTATGTTGATTAGGGATAATAAATAAAGGTTGTAGAAACAATTATAATAGTAACAATATGGATTTTAGTGTTAGTGAGAGTTTCAAGAAGATAGTTTGAAAGTTTTTTTGATCTCATTCATCCACAAGAGTATAGAAATTAATGCCTTTTAGGGGCTTATGGAGTCAATAACAGTAACATATCACTTGGGAAATAAAATAATGATAATGCTTATTTAAGGGAAGAGGTAGATGAAAGAGGTGTTGGCACTTCAAGGCCTCAAGTATCTAAATCTTTAAGGGAGGTTTTGCTAGAGAGTAGGCACTTCTAGGCCCCAACGTACCTTCCTTCCTTAGCTTTTTGAAAGGCAATTAATTTGGTGATTTAGAATGAAATTACTAGAGAGATAGCACTTTAGGGATCTAATAATTACTCCCAAAAAATGTATAATTGGAAATATCAAGCTAGTAGAAGAGTTATAGGGATAAAGAAGTAGTTGGTGTTTCTCCGCTAGGGTTTAAACACACAATTTCATAATCTTAGACATGAAATGAGTAAATTTTACCAAAAAAATCCATAGCATGAATAAAATTTCAGATTTTCCACTTACTTCACCAAGAATAATCGATTCAAACCCTAGTTGAAGACTATTCCACCATGAAAAATGCCAAAATACACCACCACAAAGCTCTCCCAAGAGATGCACACTAGTTATTTCAGCCAATGGCCCTTAAAGAGGGTGAAAATTTTATACCACCACTTGAGTGTGATGAGTTATGGTGAAAATAAATATCACTTTATGTCTATTTATACCAAAATTATGACCTTTAATTATTTTAGGTCAAAATATCAAGGCCGACCTGGCCAGTTTACTAAAAAATTACATTTTTACCAAAATAAATTCAATTTGCATCTAAATAGACCTCCAAAGGTGACATCATTCCCTCCTAGGGTAACGTTGGGACTAAAGTGTGTGATTCTAGGAAAAGGAGGTGAAACGTTGGGCCTCCAAAGGCCTAAAATTTTCCCACACGTGCCAATAGCCTCAGGAATGCCTCTAAGGTGACAACCCTAACTGTCAAGAAATGTATAGGGATGTGGAGTGTCAGGCTGCTAAATTGAAGCTTTTAAGTGTCCTGAATCACTAAATTGTCAAACCAGGGTTGGTATACTTCGAGCTGATACACAGTATGTGCAGGCAAGTGTCTAGTCTTTATTTGAATGCTATCCTAAAAATGAAACATGCACCTATTCTGAAAACTTGAATTCTGATGACTAATTCAAAACTGAGCATTTCCTACGAAATCATAAACAGAAGAAAAACAGTCTAGTACTCAAAGGCTAAGATTGCTATTTCTATTCAAAAGCACAGTTCTACAAAATCATTCTAACTCTATGTTTAACCATCTACTATTAGCACT
>ML783145.1:839177-888015 GCA_009831015.1 Picea engelmannii | reverse complement strand
ACCTTAGGTGACCCCTTTGAATGGTAAAGGGATGTTGATTATATCAAAAGGAGGTCAAAAAGGGTGGTACTGGCATATAGTTGGAGGTCAATGGTATGTAGTATGGGCAAAGAACATGGTCAAAACCGGGGACCAACATGGAGGTGATGTCCAAGCCCTTCCAAGACCAACGTTCTGGTGGGAGGAGCATGAGACCTTAGGTGTATGTCTTCCATAGTGCCTCCAAAGGCAACATCCTTCCTTCATTTGGTGCAAGCCTTCAATCTCTTCTTACCCCTGGCTGGTTTTTCAACATCCATATGTGGAATTTGAGCCTCCATGAAGGTCTGAGCTAATAATTACCTCATGTGTACCTGTCCACTAGGTAAGGTCCTGCATAAACAATAAGTATGCCCTCCAGGGGTTCATAAGTCACAAGGATCGTAACATGTAAATCACATCCAATAATTAAATTACCCGAACATGTGCATCAAAACCCCCTTGACCCCAAACAAATTCTCAAAGACGTTATGCAATTTGACAAGTTAGGTTTGAACTTTGGAGAGGGTCTCAGGGTGTCCTATTGGGATAACCTCTCTTAAGTTTGGGGTGTTTCCCACATGGAGTCTAGTCCAAGTCATGTAAGTATATGAGGTGGTATGTGGTAAATATTTGGGCATTGGGTGCATGTGATAACATAGAAATGTAGAGTCTTACCTATGGGTTCCTTTGCAGAGGGTGAGATGCACCTTGTCATGGATGCAATTTTTTCCTAGCGCGTTCATTTCCATTTATTCTTAGCTTTATTTCTTTTGATATTTTTCTCTTGTGCTTCAAGGGAATAATTGAGGGCCACTTTCCTGGTGTCGTTCCAGAGTCTGTACTTAAGGATACGAAGTATGGAGTCTAGGAATCTAGAAGAGGGTAAAAGATATGGAAAGGAACAAACATCTGTAAAAGAAACTATGGCTGATTTCTAAGTTGTCTATGTCTAACTTCCACTTGTTCTTGAATGGTTATGTCTCGTTCAGTGGTTGCTCATGAACATTAGAGTTCGACCCTAGTGGTTGCAATTCTTAGGATAGTATCAAAGAGGTTTAAGGTGATGCTGGTTTGGTCTAAGAGGCCGAGTTCTACGTGAGGTTTCCTTGCAACAGGGGCAGTCATTTAAGGAACAAAAATTTAAGAGATTATTTCTTTTAAGTTGTTGATTCAATTTTAGATTATATGAGAAAAAATCCTATGAAAAAAATTAATAGTTTAACAAAATCGAAGGTCGTTTTCCGTAACTGAGTTTAAATTTGAAACCAAGTATGAAATGAAAGAAAACATAGAGTTGTCAGACAATGTGAGGCATCCATTCCAGAGGAATCTCACGCTATAACAGAAGAAGAAAAAGAAAATAAACAATTTAATGAAGCATAAAATATAGAGATCTAAGTAATCCACAGGTCTTGTACTTGCTAATAGTTGATACAGAGGAAAAGTTGTAAATAATTAGATAACTAAAACATGATCGCCACGGTAGAGGTTGTACTAAATTGCAGTTAAAGCATAGATATATATAAAAATGACATGAAGTATGAAATAATAGAGGAAAGAACATAACTCAATCTTGACGGAATATGGAGTCTTCAATTCGCTTTGTATTAATCCTGGCAAAGGAAAATTTCTTTATTACAATCTGCCAAAATAAAAATCCCTTCCTTACATAATCAAAGTTGTATTTATACCAACATGTGGTGTTACAATTCAATTATTCAAAGAACGAGAGTTACGAGCTAAGCATGTGGAACGCTTCACTTGTTGTCCCTATCTTTTTCTGCAGGCCTTTCACCTCTCCCTGTCGCCTGGCATCCAAAAATTTGAAAATACATGTAATTACATTATTTGCTTCCTGAAGATTTTCCTTTCCCATGCTCGATACATTTAAGACATCTCTTTACCAGCTGGGCGATAGACTTGGAGGGCTCGACTTGGTCATTTTCCTCAAATAAATAACGCTTCTTGTCCAGTTGTGGGATCCTCCCTCCCACCTATCCATCTTCTGTCATGATGGATAGTAAGAGTAAATTCAACTTAATTAGCCATTTGTCAATCTGAGAAATGTTAACTTGACTTACTTGAGAGAGATCGGATTGATCCCTTTCCATACTTTCTTTGATATCTAACATATGCTTAGCTATGTTGATTTTCCCTAAAGTTCCAATGCTATCTTCTCTATCGAGCTCTAACAATTTTTTTTTTATTGAACCAAATATTTATTCACAAGAATCCCTCACCTCTTTGGCCCTTTTCCTATTTTCAGATATATCATGTTCCCAGGCCATCAACAGGATATTCCAACTGGTATGTTCTTTAATGGACAATTTGGAAGCAATGGATACCTCTTCCTTTGCTGCGAATGTGACAGCTTCTTGGAATGTACTTCGGGCTACCCGAGCTTCCCCTTCTCTTAAAGTGACTTGGTCCAGGGCTTGGTCTACTAGTTGAACATGATCCTGAATGATTTCTATTTTTTCAAGCAAACTTTGTTGAGCCGTTTCTATTCTCCTTCAGATCTCTACGGCTTGGGTTTGGAATATCGTCATGTCTATGACCTGGCTTTCAGCGAGATCCAACTCAGTCTACAGTTGGTTTATCAATTCCTCCTGTCGCTCAGCCTGCATTTGGCTCTCTTCGACTGACTGCTACATTTTCTCAAGATTAGTCTTGAGTTGATCGATTTCCTATCGGTCGACCTCTCTGGATTGCTCAAGCTCTTTATATGCCTGGTTTCGGGCATTTTTCTATGATTATGATAGACGACTCTACAACTCGATGATCAAATGATCCTTTTGTTTCAATCGGATCCTTAGGGTCCCAACTGAGTATTGGTTTGTGGTGGCATAGGCCCCCAACGTTCCCGCTATCTCATCAGCGAACTCTTCTTCTTCTAAATCTTTGTCGTCTGTCAATATTTTGATTTTTTTGGCCACTGCGCTTGGTTGGTGATGCGTTTCCCGTTTCACTATGGACCTCCTTTTCTTGCCGAAGAAAAACTCGCTAGGGGGAAACTATTCGTTGGTGATAGGCGTTAGTTCTTCTATATATATCGCTCCAGCATCAGGGTCCCCTCTCGAAAAATGTAGGGGTGTGATAGAAGGGATGGGACTGCCAATTTCTGAGGGTATATTCTTCACACCAGCATCAATACCTGATTTATTCGGTGTGACCAACAATGGGTCTCCTACCTACTTTGCGGGCATCTTGACTCTAACCTCGGTCTGTCTATCCAGATTATCTGCCCCTGGGGATCTTTCTTCATGGCTTGGGCCTTCGGATTCTTGTTTGAGGACCTTAGTTTTCTCTATGTTCCCTTGAGCTTCTTGTTCATCCAGGCATGTTCCTGTCGGGCCCTCGTCTTCTTCTTGTTGAGACCTCGGGGGTTTTGAGACTGTACGTGGCTTAAATATTCCGCGACTTTATCCGAAATTCAGGGGGTGGTTGGCTGAAGATAGAAATATGCATGGTTACCACTACCCAATTAAAAATATCATATACGAACTCCTTGGATTTATCGTCCCAGAGCTTCGAATGGTATTCATGAATAAGTTGTTAGTTGGTTGGAGTCCAACTCCAGCTCATTAATGGGAAAGGGATCAAGAAGCACACAACATCCATTATGTAAGCCAACATAAAAAATGAGGACGTTCTCCCACTTGCCTTTTACTCTCGATATTCTGTGATCTGTCTAGCCAGACTATTAAACAAAAACTTGGCCCAATCGATTGTGAAACCCTCAGTCACTGTGTGAATCAACGACACCCATGGGAGGAATAAGTGAGCGATATTCTCCTTCCCATACAACCTACAAACCATCATTGCTAGATACATGAATTGTGGCTCCAACGCTGAGATCAAATAGATTCCATTGGAGTCGGCCTTGAATTTCGCGGGGTGCGAATACCAATATTTAATAAGGTCAGATAGGATTTTCCCATACTACTCACATTCTTTCTTTTTGAAGACTTCTAAGAATTCGGCATTGTGTGTGAATCTCGGCATGGGAGACAATTTGTACATTTCCCGTATATGTTCTTGCTTAAAAGTCCCAACTGCCACCTTCTACTCATTAAAAATTGTCCTAGTTGGGATGTCTACATGGTCCATCACCCATTTTATAATATCACAATACGGGAGGAGATGTGACCTTGCTGCGATCTTGTGTATATTAGACTGAGTGACAACTTTATATTTTATGGATATGTCCTCTTTATCATTACCGTTGGAATCGTCTGAGCAATTGATCAGCTCATGTTGCAAGATGTCGCAGACTTATGTCCATGTTTTGATAGTATTGGTGCTCCTGGGTGAAGTATCGGAGATAATATCTGAACCTTGACCCGAACTCTCACTAGTAGTCTTGGCAGTTTTCCTCGGAGCCATAATATAGAACCCTGTAATTCGGCGTCCCGTCACAGAAAGAGAAAATACAAACAGGGGTTACTTTGGAAAAATGGCTCTACAGAAAACTAGAAAGAATTTCAAATGAATGATGGTAATCCTTTTGTTTTGAGCACTTAAATCCTATACGAGTTCTCGCTGACATAACGTTCAAATCATTAGAGGAAATATTTTAGAGATAAAATCATATCTTAGTATCAATCACTTCACATGACCTTCTTATAAATGTCATAAATGTTTTGATGGCGTGACTCGGGAAAAACTCAGAGACATTTAAAGCTTTTTCCGTAGGCTGTACCGACGTAAAATTTGATTAAGGCATTAGTCAATTTGGCTTAGACCGTTTATTAAGTGCTTTTAGTTCTTAATTTCTTTTTTCTTCGTTCACAACTTCGGAATATTTCTACCCTCGGTTTTGGACCATGAACCCCAGAGATCACGAAAATGTGATTTGGTGGATTAACACTAATTACCTTTGGTTGTTAATTTATTAAGATTAAAAATGGATCTCGTGACCTCGGGGATTGGGGTTACAAGTATCATATCCCCGAAAGTCATGGCATAAGTAAAGTCCGAATCATGAACTCGTGACCTGATTAGGTTAAGTGATAATCCTCTATTTAAAACTTTTAATTAATCATGATTTGGGAATAACTTTCTAAACTTCGCAAATTCGGGAGTCAGGAGTACGAGGGGCGAGAATTCGATAACACTTTGTCGCAGGGAAACCGGAATCATGAAATTGTGATGGGCCTTATTAAAAGTTAAACACTTTTAGCTTGCACTTAAGCGCGTTTAAAATGGGTTCTTGGGGTTTCAGAACTCGGGGCTTTAAGTAGGCTGGGAAAATAGCTCTTTATACATCACGAACTGTCGATTTCTGAGAAACCAAAACAAGTCTCTTAAATAAAGATCATTGTTAAGAGCTGGCTCCATAGCTAATCTTTAGTCTTGAAAATTTTAGAAAAAGGGTGTTGTTCCAACATAGGCTCCATCTAGGGATGTTGTCTCCCTGCAGGACGAGAAGAACAATAGACCATGTGCCTTTATTGGGCGAATGGAGTCATTTGTTTTCTTCTGCGAAACTTGTTTAGAAAGAGGATATAGAATAAAAAGGAGGGTTTCATCCTTAACTCTGGAAGCCTTTGGGACTTCATCCCTTCCCTATCTCAAAGTCGGTCCACCTGGTAGCTTCCCCTTCCCTAACACTGAACTTGTGTCTTCTTAGGATTACCAAAGAATCTTAAGGATTTAAACAGGTTTTGTTGATTTTGTTTACATCAGTGTAAATTAGTTTTGGCATTTTTAAACATGGATTCCTATACGGACATGGGATGTAGATTTGGCTTCAAGTGAAAACTGGTCACAGATAACAATATGGTTCATGTATAACAACGTTACGAATATCCTGGACATTGCTTCACTGCCAGCGAGCCTGTTCAGTACCCCTGTGAAGTTATCTGGTTCCCTTTTATTGAATTTCCTTTCACCACTTCAAGCTGTAACTTTGCATTTAAATGCTGAGATGAGGGCAATCATTTCATGAATTTCCTTTCATCATCTCTTTGGGACTGGATGGGGGCAATCAAATTTTTCGAATTTCCTTTCACCATCTATCTTATATTTTTCTTTTGACATGAAGTGGGGGAAATCAATTAGTATAAAGTATACCAGGGGTGATATCTATGTATAATTTGCTATAGAGGTATATTAACTCATTTTGATTAATCTCGACCAGTTTCCCCTTTGACCTTCAAAACGTCTTAGCCCACAGGCAAATTATGGGGAACTTTATTTCCGGGGGACTTCTTTTGATGAAAAAATGATCATTAAAACTTGTTGAAATAACTAAGAGAATTAGGATCAACCCATGAATATCTTAGTTCAGTAGGAGTCGAGGAGCTATTTGGGTAGCCTTCAAAACAATCTTTTTCTAGCTTTGAGTGGTAAAGTGTAACTCCTTCTTCTTCTGTGGATGTCATAGGGAAACATCTGGTTCCAGGGGAGAAAGAAACACAGAAAGGGGGGAAAAGTGACAAGGAAAGTGAATATTTTATAAGCACAGGCATTATACTTAGTTTCGACCTTGGGAACTTTTTCTTTGAGGCTACTTTACTTCTGTAGTTTGTTTCAAATTTCTTCATCTTATTTGGGAGGAACTCCTTGGAAACCATAGTGAAAAAATTTCTTTGGTGGGTACACTCGGTGAAAAACCACATTCAATGAAACATTGTTGCACCTAGGTGATAATCATTCAAAAAATCTAGACAGTTCGGGCGATCATACCTTTGCCTTACCATTTCGATTTCATCTTAATAAACTTTCTTTTATCACCTATTTTGGGTAGATTGATTTCCCGATGCATGCCCATCCATTTTCTTCTTTTTTCTATTGGGGTTGTAAGCCATAATCCTGAAAGAAAACAACAGTGGGAGTATCAAGGTTTTAAGGTTTATATATTTTGAGGCGTTGATTATTGTATATCCTTATTCCTAAGAGATCACTGACCTATTTTATTTGTGATGAAGGTAAAACTCAACCAAAGCTATAAAAAAGAAAATGAAAACACAAACTGGTATATACAATGGAAACTAGGAAATCATTTATTGCATGTAATGATTTAGATAACGCCCATTAACAGGGGTGTTGAAAATTTTACTGTCCAAATTTTCCAATAGAAACAAATTCTTCCCTTCAGACGTTGTGACTTTGAATGGTCCATACCAGATATGGTCAAATTTACCATGTTTTGCAGAGTCTTCTCTCCTAGCATCCCATTTCAAAACCAAGTCCCTAGGGAGGAATTCCCTATCTTTGGCCTTATGATCGAACAATGCTTTCATGTTGTCCTGGTATTTCTACATCCTTTCGTCCACCTCGGTCTTGTGTTGTTGGACCTCAATCAGCTGATTTATTCTCCTTGTGACATGGTTTGGTTCTTCTTACTCATATTGCCAAAGATTCATCATAGGGAGCGCTATATTTATAGGTAATAACACGTCAGTCCCATATACCATTTAGAAAGGAGAAGTACCAATAGATTTCTTCGTACCTATCTGATTTACCCACAAAGCATACTTCAAATGCACATGCCAAGATTTTTTGTTTTCACTCAACACCTTCTTAATTATGGTAATTAAAATTTTATTTGATGATTCGACTAACCCATTTCCTTGAGGGTAATATGTTGTGGAGTGGCCCAATATGATGTTATATTTTTGACAAAAGCTAACCAGTGCCATAGAATTAAATACCTGGGCATTATCCGTGACTATCTTTCGGGGACAACCGAATCTAGACAGTATGTTCTCTTCCAGGAAATCTATTACCACTGAATCGGTCGCCTTTCTAGTCAGAATAACCTCCACCCATTTGGTGAAGTAGTCTGTAGCAGTTAGGATCCATTTATGTTGAGTGCTGGAATGTGGGTTGATTTCGCCTATAAAATCCAACCCCCATTGTTGAAAAGGGGTTTCTTCTTTCACCGGAACCAAAGGTAGTGCTGGGAGTTTCTGCTTGCCTGTGAATAATTGGCAAGGGTTACAGGCTCTGACTTTGGCATTGACATCTGAGAATAGTTTAAGCCAATAATATCCCACTCTTAGGATTTTATAAGTTGTTTCCCTCCATGCGTGATTTCCTCCGCATACCTGTTTGTGAAATTCGTTTATGACCCTTTCTGTTTCAGGTTCCACTAGACAAACCAGTAGGAATCCTAATGGGTCCTTCCAATACAATTGACATTCATATATACAATACTTCACTGTGTGAAGCTTAAATTTCTTGGCCTTAGATGGAGACAGATCACTGGGGCATTTCAGGGTCAGTAGGTAGGAAACTATGTCTTTATACCAGCATGATGAGACAAACTTCTCCTCTATTTTGGTCGCAAATATTTGGTCATCAAATGCATATATGTCCACATCTCCTTCATATTTCTGTAGGTTATTTATCCCGAGTGCTCTGAAATTTGATTCAGCTAAGAGATTAGCCAAAACCTGTCCCTTTACCAGTTTTGTCGTCTTCACCTCTAAATTGAACTCTTGAATTTTGGCAAGCCACCGACCCCTCTTCCCATCACTGTCAGGCTGTACCAATATGTCTTTTACAGAACTGGTGGGTACGTATGCAATTACCTTGGACTGTAACACGTAGGTTCTGAAAGCCTTTAGCGCCTTTACCATAGCATATGCTTGTTTTTCCATTATATCATATCTCAATTCTGCATCTCTATTACTTTTACTGAAGAATTCTATCGGTTGCTCAAAACCTTCCTCATTTTTTTGGAGGAGTACTGCTGCAATTGTGTGTTCAGATGCGAATGAGAAAATCAAAAACTCTTTTAGGTAATCAAGGCTTGCTAGTACAGGTGCTTCGCTTATTCGGGAAAATGACTCTTTGGCTTCGGTCGTCCATTTAACTTCATTGTTTTTCTTAAGAATATCTATGATCAATTTCACGATTTTAGCAAAATTCAGAATAAACCTTCTCAAAAAAATTATTTTTCCTAAAAAAGACTGAATTTCCTTAATGTTTCTAGGAATATTTATGGTTTCTATAGCTTCAACCCTTTTAGGGTCAATTTTAATTTCATCCCGAGGCACAATATGGCCCAAGAGTTTACCTTCTTGCATTGCGAAATGAGACTTTTTGGGGTTTAAGGACAAACCAAATTTTTGGCACTTCTCGAACGTTTGATGGAGGTGTATTAGGTGGTCTTCATCGGATTTAGAGAACACAGGCAGGACATCAAGATAAATAACCACAAATCTGTCTCTTTCACCAATGAAGGCGATGTCCATAGCTCGTTGTAAGGTGGAACCTGCATTCATCAAACCAAAAGGCATTTTGGCATCCATGAATGTACCCCAAGGCACAGTGAAAGCGGTTTTTTCCTTATCCTTTTCGTTGACCGCAATCTAATTGTAACCTGAAAACCCATCGATCATCGACATTCTATTAGCACCAACTACCTTCTCTAAGATGTAATCCATCTTGGGTAGAGGATAATTGTCCTTGAGAGGATTTATTTAGGTTTCTAAAATCCACACACAGTCTGATTTCCCCACTCGTTTTTCTAACCAGGACTAGGTTCACCACCCAATCAGAGTACCTGAGAGGTACAATTATTTTTGCGTCTAAAAGCTTTTTCACTTCTTTTTCGACCACAGGCAATAAAATGGGGTTTATTTGTCTGAGATTTTGTTTAAAGGGTTTAACACCAGGTTTCAAAGGTATCTTGTGCTAGATCATAGAGGTGTCATAGGTTATGAGCTCATCGTAAGACCATGCAAAAACATCCTTATACCGCTTGAGTAAGTCTGTATACTTGCTTTTCATATCAGGAGGAAGGTACTTTTATAGTTTCAGTATCCTAGGTTCTTTAGAGGTGCCCACGTCACAGCCTTCGAACTCCTCTGGTTGGGGCTGCAAGGTAGACCTCAGAGGCATGTCGTTTTGATAAAATAATCTTTCCAGAGGTATCAGACCCTTAGGGATCTGATTATTTTTTAACACTAGCATGCAATGATTTGCGAATTTTTCTTGGAACTCCTGAGGCTCCTCCCCTTCCTTCATAATCTAGGTATGGTCATTTTGGTTTTCCTGGTCAATGTGAGTTTCCACGAAATCATCCACCATTTCCAGGAACTTTCTGATCTGTTCGTCATCTTCGAATACCTGCCAGTGTTGTATGTTGTTTGGTATGGATTGTCTCTGCATCACCTCTATGTGGTATTTCAATTTGAATGTAGCAGGGGGTGCGAAGGTCGAATATGCTTTGGCCAATGAATCGGCTTGTTGGTTTTCCACATGTGGGATGAAATGAACATTTACTGATGAAAATAAATTTTCCATTAGATCCCAGGTGCAATTTCTGTAAGAACTTAGTCTCGGGTGCTTGGCCTGGTACTGTTGATTTACCTATTGAAAAGTCAACAAGAAACATGTGTCTAATTTACTTTTCCCTTAAATAAATTGGAAAATAAATATTAATCTATTATTTCATTCATAACTGAGTGAGTTGGATTTGTAACATAAATATAAGTGTAGTTAAGTGAGTTAATATCAGTTGTACTAGTTGTAACTAAACTTGCACTAGTGAGAGTTTAGTGAATTAATTATTCATTAATTCACAATTAGTGAACTCACATGCAACTAAAGATTCTCCACGGTTAACTACATGCATGTCAGATCCAGTGGAGACCTAGTTGAGATAACAGGTGAAAGGGACAGTTTGGCTATCGGTTGTGATTTGATCACACATGAAGTGGATATGCTTATGATCATGTGAAAACTAGGCAATTAGTAATTCATTGTGATAATTCTAATTGCAAGGATTTGTGCAGAGGAGGCAAGCCGTCTGGACACAGGAATTGGCACATGTATTTGTTGATTTGTGTATGACAGTGTGAGATGATTGTATTGTACTGAGAGCTATTGGATTAGAGTTTTGTATGAGATTGTTTCATGATTCATGATATACATAATATATGATAGTGGGGTTTTTAGCTTTACGCTTTCCCGGAAAAACTTTTGTGATATGTGTTCTTGATATTTCATTTTGTGATTGTGGTTGTGATCGTGGTTTAATTTTCCGCAAGAATAATAGTAGAAGTGATTATGTATTTAACAGTGGTGTAATTGTTAGATCAGGAGAATCACAGGAAATACTTAATTTGTATTGAAATTTTTACATGGTATCAGAGCCACGGAGGCCGCGGACCTACAGAAGTGAGGTGCGAACATAATTTCATTCTCGCAGGTCCCGTCTCTAGCAGGGTGTGAACTTTATTACTGTAGACTATGCATAGTTCTCAAAGTAGAAATTCTCGCACCCTACTCAAAGGAGAGGTGCGAACTTCATTGACATTCTCGCAGGCTGCTTAAGGGAGAAGTGCAAACTTCCCTCACCCCACAGTGAAGTACAGTGCGAACTTCCCCAGAAGGTTCGCAGGCTATACACTAGCAGGGTGTGAGATTCCTCAGAGAGTTCACAGTCTAGACACTGGTAGGGTGCGAACTTCCCTCAGGCTGCTCTCAGGTGGGGTGCGAACCTCCCAGGGCAAGAGAAGTTGTAGCAGTTGAGTTTTGGTGGTTGGATAACATTCGAATTTGCAAGATTTTCTTGGTGCGACAGTTGATTCAAGATCGAAATGTATTTCAATGGCTTGAGGTTGGAGTATGCACTCGAGGGAATATCTAACTACATTTCTTGTAAGGACAGGATGGAGTTAGTACTCGAAGACAATGGATTGAAGTATTACATTGATAGAGATGTTCCTAAGCCGGATGTGACAGATACTGCAAATCTTGATGCATGGAAAAAGAAAGTGGCGAAGGTGAGGAGGATTCTGTTGGAGGGAGTACGAGACCACATTGTCTCAAGTCTCCATGGGAAAACTACACCACATGCAATGTGGAAGGTTTTGATGGATCTGTTCCAAAACAGTAACGACCATAGGAAATTGATGCTCAAGGATAAAATCGGGAAGATCAAGATGGAGAAGGGTGACACCATTCCAAAATGTCTCATGAAGTTTGTCCAATGTGGGGATAATCTTGGAAGTGTGGGAATAAAAGTCACTGTTGATGATTTGGTGATCTTGGCGCTCCTAGGACTTCCCAAGAGTTGGCACAGTTATCAAGACTCTTTCAATGGAAGGGAAAGATTGTTGGACTGGGAACGAGTATGGTCGGATCTAGTGCAAGAGAAGTTCAGGTGGAACACCAGAGATGGATCTTCATCAAAGCGTGATGATGAAGAGGATTTTTCTTTGACTACCAAGGCAAGGAAAGGGAAAGGGAAGAAATTCCATCCAAAATCCGATTCTAAAGTCAAGAAGCTGGATTTGTCCAAAGTGAAGTGTTTTCACTATCACGAACATGGGCATATCGCTACTAACTATCCGCAGAAGAAGAAGAACAAGACGGTTGTTGGAGCTACAATTGGTGAGGCTCTTGTCTCACAATTTGAGCTTGACTTCGCTTTGATCGCATGCATGGATTCAAGTGCATCAGGATTGGTGTGGTATTTGGATAGTGGCACTTCCTTCCACATGACAGGAGATAAACAGTCTTTCATTGACTTGGAGGAGAAAGATCTCAGAATGCATATAGAGATGGGTGACGATGGACGATACAGTGAAACTGGTATTGGTACCATTACCTTTCAGAGGGTTTCAGGTAAACCATTTCAATTGAAAAATGTTATGCATGTTCTAGGTTTGAAGAAAAACTTGGTCTCAGTCGCAGTGTTGGAGGACAGAGGCTATGATGTTGTTTTTAGCAGTGGAAAATCCTACCTGCGACATAAAGCAATGGGTCAAGTTAAGAAGATAGGGATTTGAGTTAAGAATCTCTACATGCTGGAGGTAGATGGTTGCAGTGCCATGATAGGCAAGGCAGAAAAAGTGGTGAGCCAGGATGAAGGTGAATTATGGCATAGGAGATTGGGCCATCTTCATCATGGAGCCTTGAAAATCATGCAACAAATATCTACTAGACTTCCAAGGGGAACACTTGCTCAGTTAGATCAGTGCAAGGGGTGCACCCTGGGGAAGTATGTAAAGTCCACCTTTCATGAAAAAGAAAACCATGCTTCGGTGATCCTAGAGAGAATTCACACAGACGTGTGTGGAACATTATCGGTTGCTTCAATAGCAAAACATAGGTATTATGTTATTTTTGTTGATGACGTTTCTCATAAATGATGGATATTATTCATGCAGAAGAAGGACCAAACATTCTCAAAGTTCTATGAGTTTAAAGCATTGGTGGAGAAAGAGTCGGGGAAGCAAGTGAAGGATCTAAGGAGTGATAATGGTGGAGAATACATCTCTAACAAATTCAAAGAATTCTACAACAGAGAAGGAATTCGAAGAGAACTCATAGTTCCTCATAACCCACAACAAAATGGGGTCACGGAGAGAAAGAACAGAACAATCATGGGTGCATCACGAGCGATGTTGCATGATCAGGGCCTACCAATTTATTTGTGGGAAGAAGCATGCAATACTGCGGTTTATGTGCAGAACTGTTTTCCTCATAGAGTACTTGGCATGAGTACACCTCGAGAAGCTTTTACTGGTAAGAAACCTGATGTTTCTCATTTTAAAATCTTTGGCTCATCTGTTTATGTGCATGTGACCAAGGATGCTAGAAAGAAGCTGGAATCGACTACTGAAGTTGGTATATTTGTGGGGTACACAGAAACACCCCATAATTATCATGTGTATTTTTCGAATAGTAAGATGACTGTTATGCGATGGGATATAAAATTTGATGAGGGGAAATCCATGCGGTTGTCGCTTGAGAGGGAGATAGACTTGCTTGCAGAAGAGGAACTGTTGGTTCCCAAGGATGAGCCTCAAGATGTGGATCAGCCACATGAGGAGGTTCATGGAGTGGAGGAAACAACTCAAGTAGAGCCATCCATCAGAAATGGAAGAAAGTGCACCACAGAAGCTGACAGTTTGAGACTAGATGTTGCACAGAATATAGGAGCCCCTACTTCACAGTGCAGACAGAGACAGTCTCATGATCGACTTGTTGGATACATGGCTCTCATGAGAAAATGTATTGTGACTGAACCATCTTCCTTTCAGGAAGCAGTGCAGGACCCCACTTGGGTTGATTCTATGGTAGAGGAGTATGACTCTATTGTCAAAAACAGTGCATGGGAAATTGTCCCAAGATCGATTGATAAATCAGTGGTAGGTTCAAGATGGATCTACAAGGTAAAGCAAGCTATTGATGGGAGTGTGGAGAAATACAAGGCCAGGTTTGTGTCTTGGGGCTTCTCACAGATTGAGGGGATAGATTATGATGATACCTTTGCACCTGTCGCAAGGCATTCTTCCATAAGATCCATCCTTGAACTCTCAGCGCAGATGGGTTGGCGCATTCATTAGATGGATGTTAAAACTACATTCCTCAATGAGATCATTGAGGAAGAAGTGTACATTGAACAACCAGAAGGTTTTGAGACCTTTGACAAAGATTCACATGTGTGCAGACTCAAGAGAGAACTATATGGGCTGAAGCAAGCACCCCATGCTTGGTACACTCGGATAGACAACTATTTCACCAGATTGGGCTTCACCAAAAGTGAAGCGTATGCAAACCTATACCAAATTGTGGTGGAGGGTAAGATTTTAATCATTTTTCTTTATGTTGATGATTTAATACTGACTGGTGATGAGCAGTTGATACATTCATGCAAGGAGGACCTTGCAAAGAAGTTCGAGATGAAGGATTTGGGCCTTCTTCATTATTTCCTTGGATTGAAAATATGGCAGCGAGATGGTGAACTTTTTGTGTCTCAAGGAAAGTATGCAAGAGAGATATTGGGTAAGTTTCACATGGAGGGATGCAAACCCATGGATACTCCTCTTCCAGGAAACTGGAGGAAAGAGGATGCTACTTCTGGAGAAGTAGTGAATGCTACTATTTATCGACAATTAGTGGGTTCACTAATGTATTTAGTGAATACGATACCGAACAATTTCTATGCGGTTAACCAGCTAAGTCAAGCAATGGTGAAGCCTACCAAACTCTTTTGGAAGGCGGGTAAGCATGTCCTGAGATATCTGAAGGGCACATATGAGTATGGATTATGGTACATACAGATGGATGAGGTGAAGTTGCATGGCTTCACGGATGCAGATTGGGTGGGTAGCCCAACGGACAGAAAGAGCACATCAGGGGGGATCTTTAGTATCGGATCTACAACCCTTTCTTGGTACAACAGGAAATAAAGATCTGTGGCACTCAGTTCAGCGGAAGAGGAATACATGGCAGCGAGTCAAGTTGCATGTGAGGCTATCTAGATGAGAAATATCTTGGTTGGTTTGTTTGGTTCTCATTTAGATCTGACAATGATTTATTGTGATAATCAGAGTTGCATTAAAATCTCGATTAATCCTGTGTTTCATGACATATCTAAGCATATAGATATCTGGTATCATCATCTCGGAGATTGTGTGCAACGGAAGATCATGTTGCTTCAATACATTCCTACGGAAGATCAGGATGCAGACATTCTGAAAAAGGCGCTCACCAGGAGAAAATTCAAATATCACAGAGACAGGATTGGGGTAAAGGATAATCCCTTTCTTATTGAGAGGGAGTGTTGAAAAGTCAACAAGAAACATGTGTCTAATTTACTTTTCCCTTAAATAAATTGGACAATAAATATTAATCTATTATTTCATTCATAACTGAGTGAGTTGGATTTGTAACAGAACTATAAGTGTAGTTAAGTGAGTTAATATTAGTTGTACTAGTTGTAACTAAACTTGCACTAGTGAGAGTTCAGTGAATTAATTATTCATTAATTCACAATCAGTGAACTCACATGCAACTGAAGATTCGCCATGGTTAACTACATGCATGTCAGATCCAGTGGAGACCCAGTTGAGATAACAGGTGAAAGGGACAGTTTGGCTATCAGTTGTGATTTGATCACACATGCAGTGGATATGCTTATGAGCATGTGCAAACTAGGCAATTCGTAATTCATTGTGAGAATTCTAATTGCAAGGATTTGTGCAGAGGAGGCAAGTTGTCTGGACAATGGAATCGGCACATGTATTTGTTGATTTGTGTATGACAGTGTGAGACGATTGTATTGTATTGAGAGCTCTTGGATTAGAGTTTTGTATGAGATTGTTTCATGATTCATGATATACATAATATATGATAGTGGGGTTTTTATCTTTACGCTTTCTCGGAAAAACTTATGTGTTATGTGTTCTTGATATTTCACTTTGTGATTGTGGTTGTGATCGTGGTTTAATTTTCCACAAGAATAATAGTAGAAGAGATTTTGTATTTAACAGTGGCGTAATTGTTAGATCAGGAGAATTGCAGGAAATACTTAATTTGTATTGAAATCTCTACATTACCTACTTCAAAATCAGTTATGCATCTCCATAGACTTCTAGGTTCTTTATGTTTAGCTTCTTGGCAGCTTCTAGTCCCAAGACTAGAGCTTCATATTCGCATATGTTATTTATGTAGTCTATGTCCCATTGTAGCCTATAAGAGAAGGGGATAACAAATTCATTTTCAGGTGCTACGAAAATCACTCCTGCACTTGCTCCTCCACATGACGAAGCACCATCAAAAAACATTTTCCAAGTTCCAGTGCTATACACATTTTTATCTATCTTTTCAGTTTTATTTTCATCTATATAAATTTCTTCTATACAATTGTTTTCACTATCATCGAAAGACAAAATACAATTTCCCAGGTCTTGATCGACGACATAAACAGGGTAATTGTTATGATTCTGAGGATCGGTTACCGTTTATGCCAACCGTGTTTCCCTGTATAACCGAGTGAACTGCCCGCAAAAAATAGGGATCGTGGCATAGGTCATGTCCAGCTGAAGAGATCCCCCTATCTTGGCTCCCCAAGATCTAGATAATAGAAAACCATAATTCGGGGGTATATCGACGATAACTACATCCATTAGGACACTTTTCACCGGAATATGGGCGAGAGTGACTACTAAATCTTTGATCATGCCCATGCACTTAACTCTCCTTGAATCGAACGAGTAAAGATCTCCATAGGGTCTGGTGATTTCGAGGCCTAGTCTATCCATAATAGATTTGGGCATTACATTATGAGAGGCTCCAGAGTCCAGCATGTAATTATGCAGCAACCGATCGTGCACGTTCAAGGTAATGTAGAATGGGGTGACAATATCTCTGGCACCTTCAAAATGTGGACCAAAAGTGATATTAGGCTTATCATCCTCCAAATTTATCACGTCAAACTGACTCTCTAAATCTAAAAAAATTATCATTTTGGTTATTTTCTTTCGGTACACAGGGTTCTTCGCCAACTCGACCAAAGGTATTGGTATCTTGATCTTATTTATCTTGTTTTCTAGGCAGAAACTTCCCGCAAATCTATCCATTTCCTTGGCTGAAACTTCAGACTCTTTCTTTTCCAATTTATTTGTTTGCATTGTTTTATTTTTAGCGGTTCTGGTTTTCGGTGTTTTCATTTCAGCTATCTTAGTTCTTCTCGCTTGGGTTTCAACCCCCTTTACATTGGTATTCTGCGACTCTACCCCTTTGTTATTTCACATCTCGGTCTCTTTCTAGGCGGGATCGTATGTTTCGCCTCTAGGCAAAATTTTCTTGGGTTGAGTAGTTGTCACAGTTTTATTTTTAGGCCTCAAATTGTACTTATGTTGGAGCTCAACCATTATAGTATCGTCCACCCATTGATAAATAGAAGCATCAATGTTTTTTATGTTATCATCTTCAGTCAATGATTGTTCTGTGTTTAGAGACTTCTCATAATCTTCCTTAGTTAATTGAGGTTGCATACAGTTGTCACCCAAATTGTTTACATCTTCTTCTAAATCCTCAAACTCTTGCATGTCATTTCCTCCAATAAAACTTTCATTTTTTAGAGGGGTTTGAATTTTTTGATCTTCATTTTTAATTTGTCTTTGTTGAATTTGAGGATTGGGTTTCTCCTGAATTCTGTCTTAAAAAATTGATTAGCTTTGGATTGGTCTAGCTCCATTCTTGAGATTTTGTTTGATATCTCTTTTATTATCCTAGCCATATCATCCATTTTTTCATCTGAGGACCTTCCAGATCCGGAGGGACCTGCTTGTTCTCTAAAACGTTTGGTCTCCCTGTTTCCCCTTTCGATTTTCATTTTTAATCTACCCGAAGCCATCATGTTTGACTCGATTTCCACAATGTCATGTTGTATTCAAGTTAAGTCGACCCCTCTCCTTTGTCTTAACAGTAGAGAGAAATCAGGTTCGAAGGCTCCTGCAAAAGTTACTTTGGCTACAGGTTGCGATGGTTTAACTTCGACCGAGATCTTATTGTACAACTTGTTAAATATCTAGATGAGTTCCATAACATTTTTTGAACCCTTTTTCTTTAAAGACCCAAACTCGGTCAAATAGTATAAATGATCCTTTATTTCACCCCATTGTCTGAGAAATAGGTCTTCTAGTGCATCATAGGATAATATTGAACACGAGGGCATGCTCCAAAACCAAATTCTTACCTATCCTTTAAAGGTTTGGACAAACAACCGGGAATACCCGTCCTCATGTTCGAGACCTAGAATATATGTGAATTAATCGAAGAAGTTGATATGCTCAGTTGCAGTTAGATATCCTTCTCCTGTGAACTTGGGCAAGTTTTTCATATATTTTTCTAGTAAATCATGGAGGGGTATTGGAAGGACCAAGGGGGCGTATCTAGTGGCTACCTTGGTGAAAATCTTGGGGGGCGGATTTTGGCCTTGACCTCCTACTCCCCCTCTTCCTCCTCCGACGATGGCCATGGATAATCTAGGAGAGGAAATTGGTGCGTTATAAAGAGGGTTGGCGAAGATGTATAACGACTCTCTAGCTTCCCTAGAGTGGAGGGGGAAAAATTCAGGGAACTCTTTATTAGGGGAGGTGGAATTTGAGAAAGGGGGAAAGGGTATACGGGGACTTGGTTCCTCTGATTTGCAGGATACATAAATGGGAGAACCCACCGATGTTGAATTTGAGTGTGTGGTACCTTCTTCAAGGCCTCGAGTGACAGAGAATTTTATATAGAGAATTGATGGGATATTAATGGGGATGAGATTTACGACAGACGTCTCACCGCTACTTACGTAAGAGGTAGTTGGAGAGGTTTCGGTCTTAATCTTGGGTAGGATTAACTCAAGGTTTAGGGTCTCGACTTCGACAGTACTGTCCGATGTTTTTTTGAGAGAAATTTCTCGCAAGGATGAAGGTTCAAGAGGGATCTTATCTTTGGACTGGGTAGACTTGGGTTGGTAAACAACAATGGTTTGCTTGAAAAGGCCCCTTGGTTTTAGTATTTTTTCAGGATCAAAAACTGGAACGGTCTGTTTAGCATCTGGGTTTTGTCTGGTGTTCCTTCGAGCAGATGCTAACTTACTTAAAAGTGGAGTCACCAAGTGAATGATGAAGTTTCAGCCTTATCAAGGTGTTCGCTCTTTTCTCACTATCAAAAAATGAAACTTGGAAATGTCGTTCTCTCAGGGGAAAGTGACTATGATTCTCTGATCCTCGACAGCGACGCTAGAAAGATGTTGTTCCAGAGTCTGTACTTAAGGCTACGAAATATAGAGTCTAGGCATCCAGAAGAGGGTAAAAGATATGGAAAGGAGCAAACATCTGGAAGAGAAACTATGGCTGATTTCTAAGTTGTCTATGTCTAAATTCCACTTGTTCTTGAATGGTCATGTCCCGTTCAATGGCTTCCAATGAATGTTTGAGTTAAACCCGGGTGGTTGCAGTTCTTAGGATAGTATCAAATAGGTTTAAGGCGATGCTGGTTTGGTCTGAGAGCTCGCGTTCTACGCGAGGTTGCCTTGCAACAGGGGCAATCATTTAAGAAACAAAAATTTAAGAGATTGTTGCTTTTAAGTTGTTGATTCAATTTTAGATTATATGAGAAAAAATATTGTGAAACAAATTAATAGTTTAACAAAATCGAAGGCCATTTTCCGTAACTGATTTTAAATTTGAAACCAAGTATGAAATGAAAGAAAACATAGAGCTGTCAGACAATGTGAGGCATCAATTCCAGAGGAATCTCACGCTGTAACATAAGAAGAAAAAGAAAAGAAACACTTTAATGAAGCATAAAATATAGAGATCTAAGTAATCCACAGGTCTTGTACCTGCTAATAGCCGATACAGAGGAAAAACTATAAATAATTAGATAACTAAAACATGATCGCCACAATAGAGGTTGTACTAAATTGCAGTTAAAGCATTCATCAAAGATATATATAAAAATGACATGAAGTATGAAATAACAGAGGAAAACAGATAACTCAATCTCAATGGAATATGGAGTCTTCAATTCACTTTGTATTAATCCTGGCAAAGGAAAATTTATTTAATACAATCTTCCAAAAGAAAAATCCCTTCCTTAGATAATCAACGATGTATTTATACTAACATGTGGCATCACAATTCAATTATTCAAAGAACCGGAGTTGCGAGCTAAGCATGTGGAACGCTTCACTTGTTGTCCCTATCTTTTTCTACAGACCTTTCACCTCTCCTTGTCTCCTGACATCCAAAACTTTGAAAATATGTGTAATTACATTATTTTCTTCCTGAATCTTTTCCTTGCCCATGCTCGATATATTTAAGACATCTCTCTACCATCTGGGCAATAGACTTGGAGGGCTCGACTTGGTCATTTGCCTCAAATAAGTAACGCTTCTTGTCCAGTTGCGGGATCCTCCCTCCCACTTGTCCATCTTCTGTCATGATGGCTAGTAATAGTAAATTTGACTTAATTAGCCATTTTTCAATCTGAGAAATGTCGACTTGACTTACTTGAGAGAGCTCGGCTTGATCCCTTTCCATACTTTCTTTGATATCTAACATATGCTTAGCTATGTTGATTTTCCCTAACATTCCAGCGCTAGCTTCTCTATCGAGCTCTAACAATTTTTTGTTTATTGAACCAAATATTTCTTCACAAGAATCCCTCACCTCTTTGGCCCTTTTCCTGTTTTTGGATATATCATGTTCCCAGGCTGTCAACAGGATATCCCCCCTAGTCTGTTCTTTAATGGACAATCTGGAAGCGATGGCTACCTCTTCCTTTGTTGCAGATGTGACAACTTCTTGGAATGTACTTTGAGCTACCTGGGCTTCCCCTTCTTTTAAAGTGACTTGGTCTAGGGCTTGGTCTACTAGTTGAACATGATCCTGAATGATTTCTATTTTGGCAAGAAAACTCTGCTGAGCCATTTCTATTCTCCTTCAGATCTCCACGGCCTGGGTTTGGAATATCATCATGTCTATGACCTGTCTTTCGGCAAGATCCAACTCATTCTATAGTTGGTTTATCAATTCCTCCTGTCGCTCAGCTTGTGTTTGGCTCTCTTCGATCGAATGCTGCATTTGCTCAAGATTAGTCTTGAGTTGCTCGATTTCCTGTTGGTCGACCTCTTTGGCTTTCTCGAGCTCTTTATATGCCTTGTTTTGGGCATTCATTTCTGATTCTGATAGACGACTATGAAACTTGCTGATCAACTGATCCTTGTGTTTCAATCGGCTCCTTAGGGTTCCAACTGAGTATTGGTTTGTAGTGGCATAGGCCCCCAACGTTCCCACTATCTTGTCAACGAACGCTTCTTCTAAATCTTTGTCGTCTGTCAATATTTTGAATTTTTTGGCCACTTCGCCTGCATGGTAATGCGTTTCCCGTTTCACTATGGCCCTCCTTTTCTTGTTGAAGAAAAAATATCTAGGGGGGAACTCTTTGGAGGTGATATGCGTCAAGTCTTCTATAGATATCTCTCCAGCATCAGGGTCCCCTTTAGAAAACTGTAGGGGTGTGACAGACAGGGTGTGATAGACGGAATGAGACTGCCAATTTCTGAGGGTATATTCTTCGCACTAGCATTAGTACCCGATTTATTTGGTGTGAGAAATAGTGGGTCTCCTACTTGCTTTGTTGGCATCTCAACTCTAACCTCGATATGTCTGTCCAGATTATCTACCCCCCGGGGATTTTTTTTCGTGGCTTGGGCCTTCGGATTCTTATTTGAGGACCTTAGTTTTCTCTGTGTTCCCTTGAGATTCTTATTCATCCAGGCCTGTGCTTGTTTGGCCCTTGGATTCTGCTTGTTTAGACCCCAGGGGTTTTGAGACTATACCTTGCAAAAATTTTGGGAGCCCGCTCCTCCGGTGCTCCTGGAACTTATGAAAATCGAACATGTCTCTGGACTGGAGGGCTCGAACCCAGTTTAGAACCTCTGAGTAAGTTTTTACCCCTCGAAAAACTTCATCATGGGGGGAGACTTCGTGCTCATATCTTTTCAGGCTGCAACTTGCCAGGTGGTTTCCGACAATCTTATGCAGGTCATGCTTCTTAAAATCGATGCCCACTAGTCTCATCTTGCTCAGGGTTGCGGCCTCTGCTTTAGCATGGCCAAAATCTAATAAAGAATAGGTGCCAATGTGTATGGGAAAAGGTGGCCATACCTTCTTTTGAACTCCCTTGAGTTCCTTGCTTATCCTATCGAGCACCGTTTTCCTAGCAATCTCGCGACACACTAGCTTATCTGGTAAAAACAGAGGTAGGGCATATGGTGGAATAGAGCAACCAAAAACCCTAATATATGAAAATTCCCTTTCAATACACTAGTCTTCTACGCGGCTTAAATCTCCCGCGGATTTATCTGAAATCCGGGGGGGTGATTGGCCGAAGATAGAAATATGCATGGGAACCACTACCCAATTGAAAATATCATATACGAAATCCTTGGCCTTATCCTCCCAGAGCTTTGAATGGTATTCATGAATAGGTTGTTAGTTGGTTGGAGTCCAACTCCAGCTCATTAATGGGAAAGGCATCAAGAAGAACATAGCATCCATTATGTAAGCCGACATAAAAAACGAGGATGTTCTCCCACTTGCCTTTCTCTCTTGGTATTCTATGATCTGACTGGCCATACTATCAGACAAAAAATTGACCCAATCGAACGTGAAGCCCTCATCCATTGTGTGAATCAACGACACCCATGGGAGGAAGAAGTGAGCGGTATCCTCCTTCACATATATCCTACAGACCATCATTTCTACATACATGAATTGTGGCTCCAACGTTGAGATCGAATAGATTCCATTGGAGTCGGCCCTGAATTGCGCGGGGTGCGAATACCAATCTTTAATAAGGTCAGATAGTCTTTTCCCATACTGCTCAGATTCTTTCTTTTTGAAGACTTCTAAGAATTCAGCGTTGTGTGTGAATCTCGACATGGGAGACAATTTTTACATTTCCCGTATATGTTCTAGCCTAAGAGTCCCAACTGCCACATTTTTCCCATTGAAAATTGTTCTGGTTGGGATGTGTGCATGGTCCAACGCCCATTTTATCATATCACAATACGGGAGGAGACGTGGCCTTGTTGCAATCTTGTGTATATTATACTGAGTGACAACTTTATATTTTATGGATATGTCCTCTTTCTCATTACCATTGGAATCGTCCGAACAATTGATCAGCTTGTGTTGCAAGACGTCGGAGACTTGTGTCCATGTTTTGACACTATTGATGCTCCTGGGTGAAGTATCGGAGATGATATTTGAACCTTGACCCGAACTCTCACCAATAGTCTTGGGAGTTTTCCTCGGAGCCATAATATAGAACCCTGTAATTCAGCCTCCTGTCACACAAAGAGAAAATACAAACAAGGGTTACTTTGGCAAAATGGCTCGACAAAAAACTAGAAATAATTTCAAACGAACGATGGTAATCCTTTCGTTTTGAGCACTTAAATCCTATACGAGTTCTCACTGACAGAATGTTCAAATCATTAGAGGAAATATTTTAGAGATAAAATCAGATCTTAGTATCAATCACTTCACAGGACCTTCTTATAAATGTCATAAATGTTTTGATGCCGTGACTCGGGAAAAACACAGAGATCTTTAAAGCTTTGTCCGTAGGATGTACCCGCGTAAAAGTTGATTAAGGAGTTAGTCAATCTGGCTTAGTCCGTTTATTAAGTGCTTTTAGTTCTTAATTTTTTTTTTCGGCGTTCGCAACTTCAGAATATTTCTACCCTCGGTTTTGGACCATGAACCCCGCAGATTGCGAAAATACGATTTGGCATATTAACACTAATTAACTTTGGTTTTTAATTTATCAATATTAAAAATGGATCTCGCGACCTCGGGTATCGGGGTTACAAGTATCATATCCTCGGAAGTCATGGAATAAGTAAAGTCTGAATCGCGAACTCGCGACATGATTAGGTAAGTGATAATCCTCTATTTAAAACTTTTAATTAATCGTGATTTGGGAATAAATTTCTTAACTTCACGAATTCGGGAGTCGGGATTACGAGGGGCGCGAATTCAATAACACTTTGTCGTAGGGAAACCTGAATTGTGAAATTGTGACGGGCCTTATTAAAATTTAAACACTTTTAGCTTGCACTTAAGCACATTTAAAACAGGTTCTCAGGGTTTCGGAACTCGGGGCTTTAAGTAGTTTGGGAAAATAGCTCTTTATACATCGCGAACTGTTGATTTCCAAGAAACCAAAACAAGTCTCTTAAATAAAGATCATTGTTAAGAGGCGGCTCCATAGCTAATCTTTAGTCTTGAAAATTTAAGAAAAAGGGGGTTGTTCCAACACGTGGCTTGATGACCAGAGGTGACAATGTTATCCACAAATATTTCATGGAAATGAGAAGGATGGATCGTAATGAGACCCCCTTTCTCTTGGTTATACCACCAAGAGCCACTACCCTGGTTTGGTAACCAGATAGGTGGTAATATCATACCACTACATGCCCATGGTCATAATAGGATGGCTCATGATGAGACATCCTATCCATCAACTAATACCTTGAGTGTTTATGTTATCTTGTGGGTCCCCTTTTCTTACTGAGAATATTTTCACTACTTTCTTGGGGATCCCTGAGCAAAGCATCTTGAAGGTTTCAAAATTGGATTTTAACTCTTGCCAACTACTTTTACCCTCTGGGTCTTTAGACCCTTCTTCCTAGGAGGTAAGGTACAACCCTTTCTAGTGTATCCAATCCCAATGCCCAAACAAGGATATGGGAGATGTAAGGAATAAAGATGGAAAGTGGTAAGTATGGAGGGAGCGGACGATGAATTTTCACAAATCCACCTAGTAGCAATCCATCCTAAATGGAAATCAACGTACTAGGGAACCATGTCACCCTTCCAGGTATGAATAAGGAAAAGAACACAATTTCCAAGAAAACGTCATGAAATGAATAAAGATTCAATACAACATTTTCAAGTGCTTCAAAAATCAGAGTGATACATACCATGATACCCAGACTCATTACCTCATGGAGCAAGACTCACTGTTACTTTAGGACCAAGATGATGTGATGGATATTGTTGTTGGTGATACGTGGACTACACTAAAGAAAAGAGGGGCCCTCCGGGGCCATGCTTAAGTCGTATGTCTCTCGATACTCCATGTCTAGGACCTGTGGGCCTCGAGATAACAACATTAGCATTCTTTTTATTGTCTTAAGCCAACTGTATTGCATCAGTAAGAATGGTAAATGTCTTCTCAACAATATCCCACAACTCAAACTCCACCAACAACAAAATAATCCTCTCCTTCCATGGACTAAATTTTTCATCCCCATTCAACCCATCTTCAACCCTCAAACTTGTAGCCATGAGACCTTGCTCAACCAACAACTTATCCCAACTATCTATTGGTGAAGTATTGATCTCCCTTTACAAAACCCTTATGACTAACTGTTATTTTCTATTTTTTGTTATTGTTGGATTACTGAGGGTGGGGAGGGGGGGGAGGGTGAGAATTAGTAATAGGGATTTTTAATCCTTTTTAACCACAATATATAACTGTTGTTTATCTTTGATCCAAATTATTTTCGACATGAAATAAGAGCAGAGATATAATAAAGAAATGCACAGAGATATCCCGGATATCCAATAATATAACAAAAATGTATCAGAGATGCAACCATAAACACAGAGATACAGTAATACACAATTTATATTAATGAAATAAATGTACAGAGACTGTAAAATTACAGAGTGAAGGACTCGCTAGAATGGTGACTGCTTATCTATGAGAAGAGATGTGATGGCTACTAGCATTCACAAGAAGATGATTACAATGAGGCTCTGAAGGCCTTTTTACAATAAACAGGAATTCCAAAAACCCTAGACATCCAAAAACCTAACCCTAGGAGATGAAGCGCCAAAATTCACGTGGGCCCCGTTTGGGTAAGTTAGTACATCACCTTCCCGGGGTTGTAACTTTTGCATACAATCTCCATTTTAGGCGTATGATAGCCCATTGGAAAGGTATCACTAAGGAGATTCATTTTGGGGGCTCAATCATGCCTTTGGTTATCTTTGAGAATATCTATCCTTAAAAACCTTCATTTAGGACCTCAAAATGGCCCCGAAAGTTTAAAACTGCTAAAAATAGTAAATTGCCAAAAAACTGTTTTGAGCCAATTGGAAAACGTGGGTGGCCACCGATATCCACCTGGATAAATATTTATGATAAATTTACCATTATCATTCAACAAGTGCATAATAAACGAGCCATGAACAATGAGAAATCATACACATACACAATACATAAATATTTTTACATGGAAACCCAATGCTGGAGAAAACCACAGAATGAATTTTCTTATATGTATTTAAGAATTAAATTCATTTGAAACACCAACTTCTTTTGTTCTCCAGCTACAACTGGAAGGAGTTTCCAACCCCCTATATTTTTAGGATACAACCTGAGGGAATCTCCAACTCCCCAATTCTCTAGCTACAACCATAAGGAGGCTACAACCCCCTATGCTCTATGGATACAACCAGAAGGTGGGTACAACCATATATCCTTTCCCCGTCCAACCTCCCTGAAATATAAGTGTCAAATGATGAAACCACTACCACACTGTAACTGTGAGATATACCACTTTAAACATGTATCGATATGTGCCAACCACATGTAACCAACCTATATGAATAGTATGTAATCAACCTGTACCAAAAGTCATCCTATACCAACAAATACCAACAAGTATGTGACCTGTTTATGCTGCAGCTCACGTATGTACGTGACCTGTCTATACTGCAGCATGCGTATGTACATGACCTGTCTATACTGCAGCCTGCATACACCTTTAGAAAGATAGGGTTTTCACCTTTCTAAACTTAGACTCTTTTCTGCCTCTATCACATCAACCTGTAACCTATCAATGTGTCAAATCTGTAGTTGTGCCTTATGCATAAATCATCATACATATCCCTTAACCAAGTGAATCTATGTCTCTCTAGTCATGTGCCATACATGTGTATATAATCATGAACAAGTGTAATAAACCTCACATGGATTAGCCATCAAACTCTCTTTGATATGGAGCCTCAAACTAAACCAACAACTTCACCAACAAAAAAAAACCAACAACCCTCAACCATGTACCACAAAAACCCTTAACAATGTACTAAGAATTACAATATATGCCTCAACACTCAAACCAACAAGGTGTATCAACGATAATTACCAGACATACCAACATTGCATTTTTGTAGATCTATCTCATACATAAAGTTCCATACAACCAAAAACCTATCTATGGAAAATCCTCAATCTCCCATAACCATATCTCATGTGGACAACAATATCCAACTACACATAAGAATATGACATACCTTTTGAACCTGTAGATAGATCTATTGTACCTGATCATTGTAGACCTTTCTGGGAACTTGCTTTCAGACTCTGAGAACCTGACACTCTCAACAAATCAATCTTTCAAGGATTTTCCCAACTATACTCTCCATTCTTCATTTCCATCCCGTGTATGTATGTGACCTCTTCCACTGTAGCCCGCGTACACCTCAAAAACTAGGGTTTTTTTCCAGTATTTATGCAACTCCAAAAATTTCACTGTCAACCCTTCTTGCTGCCAAAAACTTGCGTAACTTCAGATGTATCAATGAGTACCTGCAATAAACCTTAAAAAATAATATATATTCAATGTTATCAATAGGTGCTAATAGGAGACCCTTTCTCTCTTATTTATACTATCCAAGTAGCTTCCTCTAGGGGTTAACTTCTAACTAACTTAACCCAACTTCCTTATTTTATGGATAACCCACTTATAACCACTTGTCCACTTATAACCACTTTATCCACAAATAGTAAACTCACCAATTCTAGTTGCAACTAATTTATTTTTAATTATTTTCTTTTTGCAACAACTTAACTCATGATTAACTCCTAGTTTCACCCACTTTTATTAGTCAACTTCTTCCAGAGTTTCTAGAATAATTTGACTTCTTTAACCTTCTAGGAGATTCAAGATAACTCATGAGGGTTCTCCAACTTCACAAGGCCATAACTCTCTAACCGTGAGGAGTTATGTGGTTTTACACACATCACTGGAAATGGCATGACATGTACTATCCATCTAGAATAGTCTTACCTACAAATACATTGATCTTCATACCTTTATACCTCAAAAAATCTTGAGTACCTTAACCATATTGTTGGGGCTACCTAAATTTTCTACTGGAATTGCTTCAAGGATTGACATCAATGACAACCAACCCAATTAATCAACAATCTCCCCCTTTGGAATTGATGGCAACACTCTGATGAAACAATGAATTCATATCGCTCATGCTCCCCCCGTGACCATCTCTCCCCTTGGAATCATGCCTATGTTCTCTCTCTCCAAGCATCTAACTCACTATCCATGCCTCTGAGAAAAATATCCACAGTTGACATCAATGGAAAAGGTAACTTCCCATCAGGGATGCTCCCCCTAATTGAACTGTCCTTGGGGATGCTCCCCCTGACTGAAATCTTCATGAAACTTCTCCCCCAAACTGAAGTTTCCTCTTTATGGTTCTTCCTCATGTAAATATAATACATATAAGAATAAAATTCAAAATTCATTGTGGGGCAGAAACTATGCCAAGTTTTCAATGAAGATACTCAAAGACTTCCCTTGGAAGTGGTTTTGTAAAGTTGTATGCATTCTGTTATTTGGTGCCAACATAATCAAATCGAATGTTCTTCTCTGCAACCTGTTCCCGTAGAAAATGATACTTGATTGGAATGTGCTTCGTCTAGAGTGCATCACTAGATTCCTTGAGATACTAATGGCGCTTTTATTATCACAATATATTAGAATGGGTTCATAATACTCAATATGTATATTTGTCAAAAAAAAATTCATCCATAGAACATGTGTACAACATGATGCAACTACAATATACTCTTCTTCGACTATAGACAATGATACTGATGACTTTTTCTTTCTTAGCCAAGATACGAAACAGTCACCCAAGTAGAATGTTTCTCCACTTGTACTTCTCCTGTCATCAATGCAACCTACCCAGTTTGTATCTGTGTAGGCAATAAGTGATAGATCCTTTCCTTTTGGATACCATAATCCAAACTCTTTTATACCCTTGAGATATTTGAATATCCTCTTTATTGCTAGAACGTGTGATTCCTTTGGTGTTGCTTGAAATCATGCCACCTATCCAACTACATGCATTACATCTGGTCTAGATGATGTCACATAAATTATGATTCCAATCATTGACCTGTAATTCCTTTGATATGTAGCTTTTGAATCATGATCATTACTTACCTTGCAACTAGTTTTCATAGGAGTATTGATTGGTTTGCAATATTCCATTCCGAACCTCTTTAGCATTTCTCTGATATACTTGGTTTGAGAAATAAAAATTCCTTGGTTTCTTTGACATATCTGAAGACCCAAAAAGAAGGATAATTATCCAAGTAATGAGATTTAAAATTCATTCTTCATATCCTTTGCAAATTTCTAGCTCATCCTATCATCATCACTTCCAAAGATAATATCTTCAACATAAACTTAAATTAACAAAATACTATCTTGATTTACCTTAATGTAGAGGTTGTTGTTTGCATTTCCTTTCTTGAACCCTTGTTGTTGTAAATATTTGTCCATTCTATAATACCAAGATTCGGGGGCATGTTTCAGACCATACAAGGACGTCTTCAACCCGAAAACATAATTTTTCATTCTCTGACAACTAAAATCCTTCTGGTTTCTCAATGTAGACATCTTCTTCTAGATCCCTATTAAGGAAGGTTGATTTCACGTCCATATGATACACTTTAATATTCTTGGAACATGCATAGGTGAGGATTAATCTCATTGCTTCCATTCTGGAAACTGGGGAAAATGTCTCTTCAAATTCGATACCTTCAACCCAAACATATCCTTTACATACCAATCTAGCTATGTTCCTAGTAATGTGTCCATCTTCATTCAATTTGTTTATGAAGACCCACTTTGTGCCGATCACATTCTTGTACCCTGGCCTTGGAACCAATTCCCAAGTGTCATTCTTCTTTATCTGATCCAATTCTTCATCCATGGATTTTATCCAAAATTCATCCTTTATGGCTTCTTCAAAGCTGCTTGGCTCAATTGAGGATAAGAGTGTTAGGTGCAGTTGTTCTGGTGAACGAATTCTTCTTCTAGTCTCAACTCTTGCATATTTGTTCCTCATAATCTGATCTGATGGATGATTCTTCTGTATTCATTGGATAGGTGTTTTTGTAGGTACTTGTTGTTCTTTCTCTTCTATTTCTAACTAATCTTCTTCATCTTCCCTTTATGCCACTTCTTCATCCTTTTATTCTTCTTCATGAACCTATTCCATCCACTCCTTTTCTTCTTCCTTTATTTTTCGTCCATTTGTCTCATCAACCGTCACATTGATGTTTTCCACAACTTTGTTGAGCCTTATATTGAAACATTTGTATTATTTCCTTGTGATCCAATATCCAACAAGTATTCCTTTGTCCACATGAGAGTCAAACTTTCATATTCTGTCATCTTCTCTTTTGATGTAGCATTTGCTTCCAAAAACTCTTAAGTGCTTCACATTCGCTGGTCTTCCTTTCCATATCTCGTAGGGAGTTTTATCACTATTGTTTTTGAGCATTACCTTTTTTTGAATGTGAAATATTGTATGCACTACATGCACCCAAAAGACGTCTGTCAACTTGGAATCAATTAACATAGTTCGAGCCATTTCCTTTACTCTCTTGTTCTTCCTTTCGACAAACCCATTTTGTTGAGGTTTCCTAGCAACAAATAAGTTATTTTTTATTCCATGCTTGCTGTAGAAGTGCATAAATTCTTTTGAAGTAAACTCTCCTCCATAATCATATCTCAAACATTTAATTTTTGAATCCATTTCCTTGTATATCTTGAAGTTCTCTAATTCTTCTGACTTCTTCATGAGAAAAAAGACTATAGTCATCCTTGTATAATCATCAACCTATAACATAAAATATTGTTGGCCTTTTAAACCCTTTGTTCTAGTTGGTCCAACTAGATCAGTATGCACAATTTCTAGTGGTCTTGTTGTGGAGTATTCCTTTGATTTGAATTTGGTGTCTGTTTGATTTCCTTGTTGACAATGCTTGTATAAGGTGTTGGTTGGCTTCGTGATCTGGGGAATTTCTTTGAATTCTTCCTTTTTTTTCTGACTTTGGCAAGGTTTTCAAAGTTTATGTGACCCAATCTTCTATGCCATATCCAAACTTCATCTTCCTTTCCTAGACAACACTTTTCATTTCCAATTTCACTTAATACATATATGTTGCTTGAAGTTGTTACAAGTGTTGCAACCAAACTGGTTGAACCTATTTTTCTTATCTCACACTTCTGTGAATCAAACACAATTTTGTGATGTTGGTCACACTTTTGACTTACATTTCGAATATTATGTTTCATATCTTCCACTACTAGAACATTTTCTTCCTTGGTATCCTTGTTTCCAATTCTGACTATGCCTCTTCTAATGATTCTAGTTGAGTCATTGTTTCCAAAGGAGATTGATGCATCTTTTCCTTTCTCAAGGTTAGAAACATGTCCTCGTCACCTTTCATGTGATTTGAGTAGCCACTATCAACATACCAACCACATTTCTTGTGTTTATCTTGCAGAGAAAGTGTGAATTCTTCATTGTTGAACTGATTTTGCTTTCTTATCCATATTATTTGAGGTTCTTGTCTATGACTATTGTTATTATGTTGTGATTCTCTTGGAGGAAATATCATTCTACAATATTTCACCACGTGTCCAATTTTTTTGCACTTGTAGCATTCCATCTTAGTACTCAATGATTAAAACCTGTTGTAGCTTCTATTGTGTGTTTAACTCGGCCTTCTTGAATAATCATTTCATGCATAACTTTCATGATTGTCTCTATTCCTATTATTAGCTCTGCAATTCACAATATTATGTCCAAAATTGTTACATGAATAACATAAACCAAGAAATATAGTTTGATACCTAGGAGCTATAGATATTCTAAAATGAGTTACTCTTCTGAACCCTTATTCTTCTTCAGGCCTTCTATTTTCTGACTGTCGTTGATTCTAAAATATGAATCTTCTAGGTGGAGGAGTGTCTATGTGATCTTCCTTGTAAAAATTCTTGTCTCCTCTGACTATCTCTGCATAGCTGCTTGGTTGTGTTTCTTGATCTGTTGTTTTGGAGCTTGATCCCTTTTCTGTCTGGTTGTATCCTAGTCCAAACTTGTCATGATTTGGCCTATGACTGCTAATAAGATCATCCAAAACTTTTGAGTTTTTATGTATGTTTTTAGTTTGAAGGCCTTTTCTCAATGTGAGAATATTTGCTTCCAAACTTCCAATGATCCTGTCTTTTTCTTCCAGGCATTCATTCAGTGTTTCTTCAATTCTTTTTTCTTCTTCAACTTGGATTTTTTATTTAGTGATCATTTGTTCTAGTTCTTCGGAGTTTGAATTTTGAGTTTCCTCTTTTCTTTTCAGTTCTTCTTGTAGTTGCTTGTTTTTCTTCTTTTCCCATTTTATAACTTCTATGGAACTCAACAATTCTTCTTTGTATTCAACTTATGCCTCTTCATATTCTTCTTCGGTGCCTTCTTCATCAAAATCTTCTACTTCCATGAATATAAACTTTTTTGTATCACTTTCACTAACTTCATCTCCGTCTGATGAAGTGTTGTCTTCTTTGGTGCAAAATATTTTCTTGAGAAATTTATTTTTGGTTACTTTTCCTTTGTATATTTATTTTCTATTTAAATCATCTTATTCATTCCTTTTATTTTTCTTATGGGGGAATTTGTTAGCGAAATGACCAATACCATCAAAATAAAAAATAAAAATCAATGGAAGCTTACCTCTATGTTTTCCATCAGTTCCCTTTTCCAGTCTTCTAACGAAGTTGGATACTTCTTCATCGTCTTCTGAGATGTCACTACTGCTGCTATTTGAATTTTCTTTTTTCTTTCCATTTTTCTTTGACTTCTTGGATTCTTTGAATGTTGCTTCTTTTGTAATTGGATTCTCCTGTTTAGTTTTCATTTCATATGCTATGAATATTCTATGTAGCTCATCCATCCTTATTGAATCCATATATGTTCTTTCCTCAAGTGTTGAGATCTTAGGATCAAATCTCATTGGAAGAGATCTTAGTACCTATTGAACAATTATAGATTCATTAAATTCTTATCCCAATCCTCTAATTGCATTCACTATTTCATCAACTTGTAAAAAGTAAGCTGCAATATTCTCATCTTCTTTCATCTTCAGCTGTTCAAATTGAACTCTGTAAATTTGAAGTTTTTCTTCCTTGAATTTTGCATCTCCTTCATAAACATTCTGAATTTTTTCCCAAATCTCCTTTCTGGAGATGCAACGCATAACTTTGACATATACTAAATCAACCAGACCATTCAAGAGTGCATTTTTGGATTATGAATTATTTAGACCAAGTTTCCTTCTGTTTTCATTTGTTGGAGGAACGACAGGTTCTGTATATCCCTATACAACTGATTTCTAAACCTCAAATCCATGTGCTTGTACATATGTTTTCATCCTTCTTCTCTAGAATGCATAGTTCTATCCATCAAACTGTGGTATTCCATTTTTATACATACTATTTCTCTCCATGATCTACCTTTCATTGGTTAACTTGATTTCTGAAGAAATTTGCTCTGATACCAATTGTTGGATTACTGAGAGGAGGGGGTGAATCAGTAATAGATATTTTTAATTCTTTTAACCACAATATATAAGTGTTTTTTATCTTTATGATCAATTTACCATTATCATTCAACAAGTGCAGAATAAATGAACCATGAATAATCATACACATACACATACACATACACAATACACCAATATTTTTATGTGGAAACCTAATGCAGGAGAAAACCACATAATGTTTTTCTTATATTTCCTTAAGAATTACATTCATTGGAATCACCAACTTCCTTTTTTCTCTAGTTGCAAATGGAAGGAGGCTCCAACCCCCTATATTTTTAGGCTACAACCTGAGGGAAGCTACAACCCCATGTGTTCTCCAGCTACAATAGGAAGGTGGATACAACCACCTATCCTTGCTCTATCTAAATGCCCTGAAATACAAGTGTCAAATTATGAAAGCATTGCTACATTGTCACTATGAGATATACTACTGTAAACATATACCAATCTATGCCAACCACATGTAATCAACATGTACGAATAGCATGTAATCAACCTCTACCAGAAGTAAGAATGTACCAACAAACAACAACATGTACATGACCTATTTATGCTGTAATTTGCGTATATAGGAGACATGTATATACTGCAACATATGTATGTACATGGTCTGTTTATACTGCAACCTGCATAGACCTTCAAAAAGCTAGGGTTTTCACCTTTTGAACTCAGACTCTTTGTAACCTCTATCACATCAACCTATAACCTTTCACTTTGTCCAATCTATAGTTGTGACTTATGCATACATCATCATACATATCCCTTAACCAAGTGCATATATGTCTCTCTATTCATGTTCCATACATGTGTATACAATCATGAACAAGTGTAATAACCCTCATATGGACTAGACATGAAACTCTCTCTGATATGCAGCCTCAAACTAAACCAAAAACTTCACAAACACAACACAACCAACAACCCTCAACCATGTTCCACAAAAAACCTTAACCATGTACCAAGAATTACAAGATATGCCTCAACACTCAAACCAACAAGGTGTACCAATGATAATTACCAGACATACTAGCACTGTATTTTTGTAGATCTAGCTCATACAATAAGTTCCATAAAACCAACAACCTCTCCAGGGAAAATCCTCAATATCCCATAACCATATCTCATGTAGACAACAATATTCAACTACACATAAGAATATGACATACCTTTTGAACCTATAGATAGATTTGTTGTACCTAATCACTGTAGAACTTCCTGGGAACTTGCTTTCAAACTCTGAGAACCTGACACTCTCAAAAACTCAATATTTCATGGATTTTCCCAACTATATGTGCCCTCATCCACTTCCAACCCACGTATGTACGCGACCTCTTCCACTGCAGCCCACGTACACCTAAAAAATTAGGGTTTTTTCAATATTTCTGCAACTCTGAAACTTTCTTCGTCAACCCTTCTTGCTGCCACAGACTTGCGTAACTTCAGATGTATCAATGAGTACCTACAATAAACCTTACAAAATAATAGATATGCAATGTTCTCAATGGATTTTAATAGGAGACTCTTTCTCTCTTATGTATACTCTCCAAGTAGCTTCTTCTAGGGGTAACCTTGTAACTAACTTAACCCAACTTCCTTCTTTTAGGGATAACCCACTTTTGACCACTTGTCCACTTATAACCACTTTATCCAAAAATAGTAAACTCACCACTTCTAGTTGCAACTAATTTATTTTTAATTATTTTCTTTTTGCAACAACTTAACTCATGATTAACTCCTAGTTTCACCCAGTTATACTAGTCAACTTCTTCTAGGATTTTCTTGAATAATTTGACTTCTTTGACCTTCTAGGAGCTTCAAGATAACTCATGAGGGTTCTCCAACTTCACAAGGACATAACTCTCTAACTGTGAGGAGTTATGTGGTGTTCCACATATCACCGAAAATGGCATGACATGTACTATCCATCTAGAATAGTCTTACCTACAAACATAATGATATTCATACCTTTATGCCTCAAACAATCTTGAGTCCCTTAACCATACTGTTGGGGATACCTGAATTTTCTACTGGAATTTTCTACCGGAATTGCTTCAAGGGTTGACATCAATGGAAACCAACCTAATTAATCAACAATTATGTTTCCCTTCTCAGTATTTTTGTCATTTTTATACCATGTATAAATTTATTAGACCCAACCCGATTTTAGTCTCAATAAATTTTCATCACAGTTTAATGTCCAACCCACATTTTGTTTGCTGCTAAAATGCAAATCCTATAAACATAAATTCATAAACTGAAACACAATGAATCTTTTCTAAAAACTAAATGCAGAAATAGGAAACAAATCACAAAAAATAACACAAGAATTTTTGGGCAATTCCCCTGGAAAAACCTCGAAGGGAAAACCAATAGAGAGAGGGAGATTTTTATTATTTCTAGAGCTCACAGAAGATAATATTTTACAACAATTCATTCCAACAATAAATACACAAACTTATCTCATTAACCATACCAAGATACACCTCAAAGATTGTGCCCAAACTTCTCCTTGAATTCTATGCCGAGAATTTTGTACCATGTACTCCTGCTACATCAATAAATGTTGTATGTAAACTGTCTTGAAATGTGTGCATTGTTCCTGTAGATAATCGTATAGAAATCTATGGAAATTTCCCAACAACAATATGCCTCTAAATGCATATAAACAAATGCCTCGAATTTTATGCATTTAGACTATTGTACGGACTATAAATATCTGTTGTATTGTCCAAAAATACATACTATATAGACACATTAAAAGTTGGAGTCTGCTTCTCAATTTTTGTTCCCTTCCTCTTGTTGGAAAGTGCACCAATCCTACTGCAATTTCTGTCACTTCTTCATCTCTCTCTCTTCATTCAATGCTCATAAATGAGAATGGGTTCCTCAATCCATAAAAATCTCCTTTTTGTTCATCTCAATGAAAATGACCTAAACCTAAGATCTAATGGATCAATTTAAATACTAGCCCATCTAGATTGTGATATAAAGTCACTTTATCACAACTTAAGTCACTTAAGTCACCTTTTCATTAAATATGCTCAAAAGTCACTTTAAATTTACATCTCATAAAGTTAATGTCCTAAGGATCACTTTTGGACATTTCCCCACATGCTAGACACCAAGCATATGTGGGAGACACTTGTCCAAGGTACAAATTTTAACAAAAGGGTCAATGAGGAAATACTAGGAGAATGAGGACACCCTCTCTCATTATCCATTAGTTATTTTATAAAAATGAAACTGAGATATGTCTTGCGGCTTTGGCTCTTGGGATGAAAAACCCTAGAGAAATATTGGGTTCAATCATGAGACTATCCACCCTAGGCGGTCATGGCGGAGAGATCATACTCAAATCTTCTCATTGTGCTTCATTTGTGATGGAATTCATATTTTGGTCGCTGTGTTTTTATGTGTCTAGATGAGTTTTATCATTTGATGACGGAGTTTGCTTGTATTGGGCCGAACTTTCTTGCTGGATGGGTTTCTTGAGTTTGGGGGTCATTTTTCTTTATAGAGGTCAAGTTTCTATCTTTCTGGGCAATTTTATTAGCAGAGGGGGTTGAGGTTGAGTGTTCTAGGCAAGTGTATCAGTAGAGGGGACCGAGTTAGTATTTTGTGTGAGTATATTAGTAGTGGGGATGATTTCCTCATTACTGGGTGAGTTCCCTGGACATAGAGGCTGAATTATTTATGGAGGAAGGGAGATTTCACTTGCTGGATGAGTTTCTGGTTGTTGGGAGGTCGATTTTCCCTTGCTGGCTAAGTTTTCTACCTGCTAAGATGAGTTATCGATTGGATGGGATAATTTTTATCACCTCAAGGTTGATTTAGTGCATCAATTTATATCTCTATGTGTGGAGGTGATTTCTTATTGGTGAAGGCCACAATCTAAGACAAATCCTTTCTTGTGGGTCGAGTTTCACTTGAGGTTGTTGCTATATGTTCTTGGGGGTGAATTTAGTGTTGTCTCTGGCTGTTGGGATGACTTCACTGCTGTAGGAAAGGTTGAAACAATTGGATGTGTTCTATAGGAAGTATATATCATTTCTATTCCTTTTCATATCAGCAAAGGCAATCTATAGGAAATATATATTAGTCTCATTCCTTTTCATATCAATAAAGGAAACCTACAGGAAGTATATATCGGTCATATTCATCTTCATATCAACAAGGGAAAACTACATGAAATATACATAAGGTTCCTCTTATTTTATACCTGTACTACTTCTAAGATCTTTAAATGTACTATGGTTGTCTCAAATATTTGTTGCAATAAATATCTTTGGATTTCCAATATTGGTGCTTCATTGTAAATAACAACAGAGAATAGAAACAATTATAATTTGTTTAATAAATTCTCGTATGGAAATTGTTTGTTGAAATAACTACATTGCTAAACTAAGTGAAAAACCCAAAACATTGAGTGGGGAAATTACATGATTCGTCCTCTACTCTCCTGCCCACTTGACCACCTTTTCTTTCAATGATTTGAGCATAGTCACAAAATGTATGTTAGCTGAAGAATCAACATTGGCCCAGAAGGGATGCCAATTGTCCTTAATTAGTGAACGAAACTCCTCTAGTTTGGCCCATGGGCTTTGTATGAGTTTGGCCCATAAGGAGAAACATGCTTTCCCTCTGACTGACCTAGTTTAAGAAATATGGGTAAACGGTCAGAGCAATGAACCAAGACTACCCAAGAACAATAAGAGCCAATATCCTATAGAATGGATAGATGAGATAGGAAATGATCTAGACTTTTGGATACCCCTTCATTCCCTAATCGATTATTGACCCATGACAGTTTTATTTGAACGAGCTTGATGTCTAGCAAGCCCATCAATTCTAGGTTTTCTGTAAAGAATATAACCAGATGGTCTTCCCTAGTTGAAGGCCCCATAATTCATCCTGGTTGAATGTGAAATTAAGATCACCTCCAATAATTTCCTTGTCAAATCTAAGGCACTTCCTCATAAATAATTGATTCTAGAAAGCCTCCTTTCCCTCGTATGGACCATAGAGGTTAAGGAGAGAAAAAATGTGATTCAACTCCTTACAGTAGAGCCTAGTGAATAGTCATGAGCTAATGGATTTTTTTTTATAATAGTACAAGAAGATGAGAAACATGTAATAAGTCTACCTAAGTTTCCTTTCGAATCAACACTAATAAAAACCCAACCCGAGACAAGTTTGTTAAGCTCAACAATGAGTGGCTCACATCAACCCATTGTTTCCTGAATCATAATGACGTCCAATTTGTCCAAATCAATAAGATGTCATAGCGAGAGTTTTCTGTCCCTCCCCCCTAAGCCCTTCACATCCACCAACATGATAATCTTAGGGAGCCCTTTTTAGGGTCTAGTTTGGCTCTAAGGATCCCTAAGAGTAGTCGTCGATGACCTTGAGACACTTCATGTGAGGCTCTTTCCTGTGAAATTTTAAGGTTCAATTTGCACCCAACCTTTACTTGACATATGTACTTCATAGGAGCGATCCCCAAACCCCCAAATAGGGAATGTCCCTGAACATAGACCCTTGATCTTAGGAAATAAGGCTCCTTTCTTGACAAACTAGATGTGCAACCCGAAGAGAGGGAAATATTGTTCTTAGATGACCTGAGGGGAGAGATATCATAATCCTTTTTGAGGTCAACCGAAAATAAACCAACATCATGCTTCCCTAGTACAACCATGCAAGAGGTCAAACCCTCAAAACCAAGTGGAATTGAGTCAAACTCCCTCCTTTGACTAGGACTGTCCAAGGGAATGATCACATTATATGACTGTGAAAAAATAGAAGCAATAACCTTACCATGAGTCTGTATTGGAAAATAATTTTCTGACTAGAGCATTTCCATCCTTCTCCATTATGAGAATGTAACCTCTAAATCTCCACCAAATAGGTCCATAGGAGACAGGATCATCGACTTTTCCTTTTCCCCACTTGCCACTGATATTGGGATTTCACCAACACAAAAACATTTTTTGTCGTTCGATGCGACAACTCTCATGGACTGATCTTCCAACTCTCCTAGACCCATGCTCTGAGGTGAGAGAATGATAGAGGGAACATGATCTTCCAAATGAACTTAAGGAGACACAACCTTATCCCTCGAGTCTTGTGACTTGAAACCCATAATTGTTTTGCGAAAATCCAATGATCCATCAACAATGCATTGACCCACCTAATGACAAAACGAGCAACATAAAGGCACATTTAAATAATCCAAGGGATGTGTATAAGTTTTCTCCCCCAACAGAAGACCAATGGATTTAAATAAACCCTAACAAAGGTCCAAATCAACAAGAATTTGAGCCACTATTTTGCAATTACTAGATTTATATATAGAATATGATGCAATAAATTACGAAGAACCTCCTTGATTTCCTTTTACCCATCGTCTGACCAAAATTCGAGCGGGATATTTGGTAATTTGATCTAGCTAAGAATAGATGATAGGATTCCTCCTTGGCATTGAAGAGTAGGTGCCAAGGGTTAGCACTCAATAAATGATAGTCCAAATACCAACTCCCTACCAAACAACTCCAACATCATCTGGAGACCAATAAACAAAACCAATCCATCCACACAAGAGTAGATGAAAGATCGAGACATAACCAAGAAATGAAACCCAATTTTCTTCAAGCCAAGAGTTTAAAGAACTCATAGACATCCTTATTCCACATAACTTATCCACTATGGCTCGATCTTCCAAGGAAGCAATTTGATTGACCCATGGGTCCTCCCCTACCACAAGCGAAACCCCACCCCCTCCTAACTTCAAAAATTTCTTCCTTTTGTTACCAGGTCTCTTTCTCGAACCCACATCTCTGTCACCCTAAAGATCCTCTAGCCCTATATTGCTTCCCACAAAACCTAGAATATCCTCACCTCTTTAACATGGAATTGAAGGATTCACAAATTTCTTCTCTAGATTGACAAAACTATTAGAAATAAATCATGAATGAAACACTTCTCGAAACTCCAAGTGCACGAGAGAATCCTCCCCCCCCCGAATTCCTTCAATGAGTTGTACCAGAATTAGCTGAGTCCGGGCTAAAAAATCCTTGGAAGTACCTAATCTGACCGGATCTAGACATGTTGCAGCTGGAAAGATTTTACCACCATTATCCAACATAGGGGAACTAACAACCTATGATGGTGAATCTTGTGCCAAACCTATGGTTGAATATGAAAGAATCTGGTCTTTAGATATATCATCCTCCAAGTAATCTACCAATGATAGATTTCATCCATTAGAAAGGCCCCACACACGAAAGTAAACACTTTCCCCCCAGCCAAGACTAGGTTTCTACAAAACCCTAAAAACCCTCATTGGCCCTATATTTCATTGACATATTTTCCAAAGAAGTCAATTGTAAAAAAATGAGTATAAACCATAATGTGTAAATTTCATTAAAAAAAAATAGATTAAAATAAAATTACACGATTCAAATCATGTAGATGATCAAGATGTGGTAGCTCAAATTACACATTGTTATACTTATTTATTTTGAAATTTTATGAAGGTGTATTAATTATTTATTTCTAATAAAATTCACAAATCTATGAATAATAGAAGATTCACAAATGTATGAATAATAGCTATAGGATTTAATTTAAAAGGGATTTATAATAAGACCATATCATCACATGAACTTCATCACATAGAAATTTTATCAAAGTGTATTAATAATTTATTTCTAATAAAATTCACAAATATATGAATGATAGAAAATTCACAAATGTATCTTTAATTTAAAAGGGATTTCTAATAAAACCATCTCATCACATGAACTTGGCTTTTTTCTTTAATGTCTTGTTTACTTTGTTTTTTCTTGATAGTTTTGTAATTTGCATTAATAATTTATTGCATTTTCTCTAACTAAAATTTTCTTCCAATAAATAGTTTTACCTTTTTCCATGGCTTGTAGAATACAACTCCACCTTTTACTCTTATAACCTCTTCTCTAAGTTTGAACCATATATTTAATAAATTGAGCCAAAAACATAAATTTATGATATGTACCATATATTTAATAAATTGAGCCAAAAACATAAATTTATGATATGTATTTTATATGTAGGACATTAAAAATATCTTTCATGTCATTTTTATTTCCAAAATTTTATTTTAATACCTTTTCCAATCCATCTTTATAAAAAAATATATCCTCTTATTTTCATTAAATATTGTAAATATTAAAATAACTACTTATTTTCATTAAATATTATAAACATTATTTTTCAACATTTTTTCTATCTTTTATTATTTAATTTTCTATCTTTAATATATATATTAAAGATAGAAATCATCCAACATCTTCTTTATAAATAAAGAAAACCATTTCACTTTTAAATCATTTTATTATGAAATATATCATTTTCTTTACTTTTTCATTTCATAGTTCATTTAAAATTTGTATGAGATGATTCACTTTCATTAAAAAAAAAAAAAAAAAAAACCACAAATGCACATATCCTTACATGCTATTTTTTTTATTTTTTTTATTTAATTTTAGATACTAAACCCCTCCCCCATTTTGTATATCCTTTAATTTAAAAAACCAACAATCCCTTAAAGCCATACAACATATTAAATTAATTTTTAACTATTTTTGATATCTTCAATATAAATGCACTTTATATGATATTGATTTACCAATAAAACTCTATGAATTTAGATTAATCTATATCTTAAGTTTATATCGATTTTATAATAAACAACAAAATTATAATTTTTAAACATTACAAAGAAAATAAAATCAAATTATGACATCGCCACTAATGGTTGACATGCTTTTTAACTAATATTGCCAAATATTTCACCTTTAATATTTGAAGGATAGGGACCTCTAGAGAGATTAACATTAAGGGCAAAGTGATTAACGTTAAGGGCAAAGTGTAGGTGCAAGGGACGTCCAATATTTAAAGCATGTGGAACTCCATCTTTCGATGTATTAATAACATTAAAAATTGGCATTTCAATGTTGCCTACCTTAGAGATAAATCCTTCACTTCACTCCCTCGTCAAGTACTAGAGATTTCGATCGCATTTATCCATCCACAATCATCACGTTCAACACTAATCCAACACAATTTTATTGAAAATGATGATCTAAAAACACATTTTCTCATTAAGTCTCTTGTTATCCATTGTTCCATTTCTTTAAGCCATACCTCCAAATTAATTAAGGCTTTTATATAATTATAACCTAAGGTCCTTAATTCTCTTCAATGTGATTTTCACTCTCAATGGAAGACTCTTCCTCCACCAAACTTGTTAGATATTATTGTTAAGTTAAAGACTCACTTTTCTTTTGGGGCTCTGCAACTGAGCGTTTATGTTGGAGTTCTCTCCATTGGAGGCATTTCAACTTTCCCTTTAAACTATTTTTTATTTCTTTATGGAGAGTATCCCCTTAGTCTCCCCCTGGGTGGGTGTATTGTTGTTAGGTTTTGTAGGAGTTCCTTACTCGTAGTTTTAGTCACAATCCTTTTTTTAGGAGACCCGAGGTTGTTTATGTTCGGTCTTTGGTTACAAAACCTTTTTCCGGTTTTCTTCCTGGTGGGGTCACTTTGTCGATTGATGGTGGGCATTGCTATTTCCTATTGACTGCTTGTTTGGGGGGATCATTATCTCCATTGTGCTTCTGGTGTTTCTTGGCTTTTTCAGAATATTTTTCCGGTTTCCCTCTTGGTGGGGTCACTTTGATGTTTGATTATTGGCGCTTGTTTGGAGTTTTTTCCTATTGGCTACTAGTCTGGGAGGAACATTGCCTCCACTGTGCTCTTTTGGCATTTCTTGTCTTTTATATTTAGTTATTGTGGTCAACAGTTTTGGAGACTTGGGATGGAGCATAGTGTTGAATTCAACTTGGACAATACTTCTTTAAATGCTCTGGAGGAGGAAACAGTATGGCATAGATTTAACAACCTTAAGAAGTCAGAACCTGTTGGTGTGCTTTCTGATGGTTCAAATTGTTTTTCTAAAAATATTTTTGGCCATCTGGGTTTTGACACTTTTCTCTTGGATAGTAACCAAGGTTCCTGTCAGTCGGACCAACCCTTTCAGGTGAACCTTTCAAAGACAGTGACTCTTGTGGTTTCAGGTTTAAGCCTTCATCGGCAAGGCCAGGTGACTGTTCAACCAGTCGAAGGGATTAACAAGGGGAATAAGGGGATCGAAAGACTTAGGGGTAGCCACTCTCTATCTCCTCAAGTGGGGGTCCGAAAGAGGGTGTGGAAACCAAACAAGAGGATCAGAAGGATGGTTTTGGGGGATGATGTGGGACTCGAGGGTACCTGTAGACTAGCATTGTATGGGCTAGTGGGGAGATTATCTTATGTTGGTTAAGGTTGGTTGTCATTGATGTCAACCCTTGAAGAAAGCCCCGTAGCACAAAGGTTTGGGTAATGGACCCAAGATTGTTTGATGTAAAGATGATTTACTATTTTCTTGTCATGGTTGATAAGAAGTAAAGATGGATGAACTCCAAAGTGGTCCCCTTATGGTGAAATCCCTCACGGGAAGGCACTTTGCGGAGTGAGAGAACCCATGCTTAATTGTGTAATAATGAGATGAAGGACAATGAATTTTTCAGTGAAACTATCCTAGATGGATAGTGCTTGTCATGTTGTTTCTAGTGGTATGTGGAACGTCACATAACTCCTCACGGTTAGAGAGTTATGACCATATAAAGTTGGAGAACCCCTCATAAGTCTTATAGAAGCCCCCAAGGGTCAAAGTGCTTTGCAAAAGAAATTATTTTAAATGAAGAAGCCCTAAAATAATGAAAGTGTAAGGCTACATGAAGATATAAATAAGAGGCAAAGCTCACTCATTATACACACACTTGTACATATCGTATATCTATTTTCTTGTGTAAATCTTCTTGTAAATACTTGTGGATACATCTGAAGTGGCGAACGTCTAAGGTAGCATGAAGGGTTGACGGTGAAATTCTCGGAATTACAGCAAAACCCTATTTTCTGAGGTGTACGCAGGCTGTCTGTGTACAAGGTGCGTACATGCTGAGCTATACGTGGGTTGTTTGTGTACAAGGTGTGTACAAGCTGAGTTATACGCGGGTTGTCTATGTACAAGGTGTGTACATGTTGGTAAATCCATGGAAACTTGAAGAGATGAAGATGCAGAGGTTCTAGATTCTGAGATCAAGCTCCCAGGAAGGTCTAAAGTGCTCATATACTTAAGATCCATCCATTGGTTCAAAAGGTATGTATTATTTCTATGAATAATTGGATTTTGATGTATGCATGAGGAATGACAATGGATATTTGAGAATTCTCCCTAGAGAGACTAGTGACTACATGGGATCTTCTGTATAAGTTAGATATACAGAAATACAGTGTTGGTATATTTATCATTGATACTTCTTGTTTAGGCACATCTTGTATTTCTTGGCATATGGATAAGGATTTTTATGGTACATGGTTGAGAGCTTGTATTTGTGTAGCAGTTGATGTATTGAGAGGTTGAATATCAGAAAGGGGTTGATGACTAAGATCTATTGAACAACTGAGAGGGGGGGTGAATCAGTTGTTCTCGTGCTTAAACAATTATGCTTCTTTTAAAATATTTACATGGAACTCAATGATGATCACAATAATGCGGGGAAATGAACAATGACGCATTCAACATCAGTCACATATATGAGAAACACAGAGACAGATATTTCCCAAGGAAACCCATACAGGGTAAAATCCTCTTCTTCTTTATATGATAAGTATTATTTACATTCTCTACATTATCATACATTTGAGCACCAACTCATTGTGAGGCTACAACCTCTGTTTTGCAAGCTGCAACTTGCTGAGAGCACCAACTCTTTGTTTTTCTCTAGCACTCACTAGAAGGAAGCACCAACTCTCTGGTTTCTCTAGCACCAACTAGAAGGAAGCAACAACTCCCTGTGTTCAAGCCCCCACTTGAACCTCTGAGGACACCAGTCCTCCCTAGCACCTCCCAACCCCCCTGGATTATGAATATGAAACACTGAATCCTATTACAGTGATATAGTGTTTAATAATATCTTACCAGTCTCATCACTGTTCTGCAAGATTTTGCTACTCAGACTTCCTCATTTTCTTCCAGCATGCATCCACTGCCCATTCTGTTCTTCTGTTTTTATGCTCTATGTGCCATGTCCATTTGCTGCACAGTTCTTCTTCTGTTCTTTTCAACTGTTGCACTCTAATCCTTCTTCATGCATGAATCACCTTCAACGATATCCACAACAATCCCAACAACAACAACAACCCCATCTCTTCTCTATACTATGTATTTATATCTTTTGTACACCTTGTGCATGCAATGCACGCAATCCCTCTGCATACTCACACTGCGTCGATATCCTCCACAACTTGAGTGCTCTTTCTGATCATCATCGTGACTCTTTAGCTTCTCTAGCCATTTTTTTCACTCGTTCAACATCACTGTATGGTATGCTAAGATTCCTCAGTCTCTCTGGCAGTTGAGACTCTTTGTCTTCTCTGTGACCGTCAATCTCACCTTCTTTGTTCCAGTTACAAGATTCAATGCTCATCCAGCTGTCAATCACCTCCATGAGCATATTCATCCCTCTTGAAGATTCCCAGAGACTCTTCATCTCCTCTGTCAATCACCCCAAAGTCTCTTTGAGTCCTCTGGCAGAAACCATCAGTGGTTTCTGGCAGTTACACTGTGACATGCAATAGTAGCCCTCCGATCTCCTTCAGTTTCATCTGCACCGTTGGATTAGCTGTGATGGGTTCTTGTGTTATTTACCCGTTTCGCGCTTTCGCAATTCAGAGATTCTGCGATGAGACATCTTGAGTCTCCATGTTACGAGTTCCGAAACTCCGAAATAGAGTTTTTATGTGCTGGCTCCTTCCTTTATATGACCACGGCTATGACCAAGTGCTTAGGCAAAAAGTGCTTTTCACGAATTCGCATTTCATGAGTCTGGAGATGAGGCATCTCGAATCTCCAAGTTGCGATCCCCGAAACCCCGAGATAGAGTTGAGATCAATGGTCCACAATCTCGATGAATCTATGGTCCAGATCTCATCGTGAATTCACATCTCGTGATTCCTTCGATGGAGGTTCTTGTCACTCCAAGTCATGAAAGGTGAAACTCTGAAATGAAGCTTAGATCAACGGTCCAGACCACACCTTGATTTGACGGTTGGGATTAAATTGCAATTTCAGCGGTTATGTTTCTTACCTCTCCAAGTCGCGAAAGGTGAAGCTCCGAGATGGAGCTCATATCAACGGTCTAGAATAGACCTCGATCTGACGGCTATGAATAAATCGCGATTTCGCATATCACGATTTCGGCAGTTATGTATCTTGCCTCTCCAACTCGCGATAGGCGAATCTCTGAGATGGAGCTCTGATCAACGGTCCAGAACAAACCTCAATCTGACGGCTGTGAATAAATCGTGATTTCACATATCGCAATTTCGGTGGTTATATATCTTGCCTCTCCAACTCACGATAGGAAAAGCTCCGAGATAGCATGGGATCAACATTCTCGATCAACACTTGATCTGACGGTCATCAGGAATTGTAAATGAGATCCAACGACCAAAAATGTTGCTTCTCCTCCCGAGCTTACTTTATTTCTCTTACTGTGATCTTGCCATCGATGATCTGCCAACAATCCTATGCACTATCTCTTATAAGCTTATTCGAATCTTCTCTGCGGTGTCTTCTCATAATGCCAATCTATTACGTACTTTATGTACTCATGCCATCTTCATTGTTGTACTTTCCATCAATGACAAGCATTCGTTTTCTGTTAAATATTTGCCAACAATCTCCCCCTTTGGCATTGATGGCAACACAAGCACCCACATGCATTTGGACTCTCCTCCCAGACTCTTTTCTCCCCCTTTGACATCAATGTCAAAGAAGAAACATTCTCCCCCTGAGCTGTTGCAAAACATACTCCCCCTGTCAACTATGAGCATCTTGGAAATACACCAGATATTTAATAAGTACTCCCCCTGACCAGGTGAACAAATTAGACACAAGAAATTATAACCCACAACTTTTGACGAAGATATCCAAAAGGGGTTGTTGCTAATGGTTTTGTAAATATATCTGCAATCTGTTCTATAGAAGGTATATAATTCAGTTGAACAATTATGTTTGTAACTTGTTCTCTGAGAAAATGGTACTTTATTGGAATGTGCTTAGTCTTGGAATGAAGAATAGGATTCTTGGAGACACTAATGGCACTGGTGTTATCACAGTGAATTGGAATGGGATCAGTGTAAGTTACCTTCAAATTTGCAAGAGTTTTTGTCATCCATAAAATTTGTGTGCAGCAAGTAGCAACAGCAATGTATTCTGCCTCTGTAGTGGATAATGAAATGGATCCTTGCTTTTTACTAAGCCATGCAACTAATGAGTCACCCAGAAAGAATGCTCCTCCACTAGTGCTTTTTCTCTCATCAACACAGTTTGCCCAATCTGCATCTGAATAAGCAGTTAACTGGAAATTCTGATTTATGGGATACCATAGACCATAAGTCATTGTTCCCTTCAAGTATTTAAATATCCTTTTGACAGCTACCAAATGACTTTGTTTAGGAGCAGACTGATAACGACCTACCATTCCAACAGCTTGCATTATATCAGGACAGGATGATGTGATGTACATAAGACTGCCTATCATAGAGCGATATGTCCTTTGATCAACATCAGGTGAGATATCATCTTTACTCATCTTGCAACCAACCACCATAGGTGTGCTAACTAGAGACGAATCTT
>ML783145.1:776638-829518 GCA_009831015.1 Picea engelmannii | reverse complement strand
TTCTAAGTGTGAGTCAAATGTGTGACCAAGGTCATAAAGTTACTTTCGATTCACAGAAGTGTGAGACAAGAAGAGAAGGTCCAGGGAAATTGGTCGTTACAACTGCAAGAACTTCAAACAACATATATGTGTTAAGTGAAATTGGAAATGAAAAGTGTTGTCTAGGAAAGGAAGATGAAAGTTGGCTATGGCACATAAGAATGGGTTAGATTCATTTTGATAACCTTGTCAAAGTCAACAAAAGAGAAGCAGTTAGAGAAATGCCCCATATCACGAAACCAACCAACACTTTATGCAAGCATTGTCAACAAGGAAAACAAACAAAGACCAGATTCAAATCAAAGCAATATTCAACAACAAGACCACTGGAAATTGTGCATACTGATCTAGTTGGACCAACTACAACAAAGGGCTTAATAGGTGAGAGATACTTTATGTTATTAGTTGATGATTATACAAGAATGACTGCAACTTGCTTTCTCAAGAACAAGTTAGTAGCTTTTGAAAACATGAAGATCTACAAGGAAATGGTTGAAAATGAGATGGATTCAAGAATAAAATGCTTGAGATATCATAATGGAGGAGAGTTCACTTCAAAGGAATTTATGGACTACTGCAGTAGTCATGGAATAAAAAGGAAATTCTTCGTTTCTAGGACACCTCAACAGAATGGAGTTGTTGAAAGAAAGAACAGGACAATACGGGAAATGCCTCGAACAATGCTAATGGATTGCAAATTGACAGATATATTTTGGACATAGGCAGTGCATACAATAGTTCACATTCAAAACATAGTAATGCTTAGAAAAAACACTGATAAAAATCCCTGCAAGCTATGGAAAGGAAGACCAACAAATGTGAATCACTTCAAAGTTTTTGGAAGAAAATGCTACATCAAAAGAGAAGATGGAAGAATGGGAAAGTTTGACTCTCGTGTGGACAAACAAGTACTTGTTGTTTACTCAAGTACAAGGAAATCATACAAGTGTTACAATCTAATATTGAACAAAGTTGTGGAAAGCATCAATGTAACAATTGATGAAACAGGCAGACCAGAATCAAAGGAAGAAGAAAACAAATCAATGGAACAACTTTTCGAAGAAGAAATAGAAGATGAAGTAGAAGAGGAAGATAAAAAGAATCTGACAGAAACAGAAGAGAAAGTTCAACAAGTATCTCCAAAGACACCTAGCAAACGAGTATAGAAGAATCATCCTTCAGATCAAATTATTGGAAACAAAGATGCAAGAGTTGAGACTAGAAGAAAAATCCGTTCACCAAAACAAACACACCTATCACTCTTATCTACAATTGAACCAAACTGTTTTGAAGAAGACAACAAGGATGAATTTTGGAATAAGGCCATGGATGAAGAATTGGGTCAAATAGAGAAAAATGACACTTGGGAATTGGTTCCAAGACCAAAGAATAAGAATGTAATCGACACAAAATGGGGTTTCAGGAATAAATTAAATGAATATGGACAAGTTACAAGGAACAAAGCTAGATTGGTATGTAAAGGATATGCACAGATTGAAGGAATCAACTTTGAAGAGACATTTGCCCCAATTGACAAAATGGAAGAAATCCATTTTCGTTTATCCTATGCATGCTCCAAAAATGTTAAAGTATATCAGATGGACATAAAATCAACTTTTCTAAATGGGGAACTTGAAGAAGAAGTCTACATTGAACAACCAGAAGGATTTCAGTTGTCAAAGAACGCAGATTATGTGTGTAAATTAAAGAAGGCCTTGTATGGTCTAAAACAAGCTCCTAGAGCATGGTACTCTAAACTGGATAAGTATCTGTAGTAGGTAGGGTTCAGAAAAGGAAGTACATACAACAACCTCTACCTCAAGGCAAGTCAAGGTAATATTTCATTAATTGAATTTTATCTTGATGATATTATTTTTGGTAGTGATGATGAAAGGTTAAGCCAGAAATTTGCAAAAGATATGAAAAATGAATTTGAAATATCATTACTTGGAGAACTATCCTTCTTTTTGGGACTTCAGATACGTCAAAGAAACCAAGGAATTTTTATTTCTCAAACCAAGTATATCAAAGAAATGTTAAAAAGGTTCGGTATGGAAGATTGCAAACTAGTTATCACTCCCATGCAAACCAGTTGCACATTGAACAAAGATGATGATTCAAAGTTTACAGATCAAAGGTAATACAGGTCAATGATTGGCATCCTACTATATGTGACAAGATCTAGACCAGATGTAATGCAGGAAGTTAGACAGGTGGCATGATTTCAAGCAACACCAAAGGAATCACATGTATTAGTAGTGAAGAGAATTTTTAGATATCTCAAAGGAACATAAGAGTTTGGATTATGTTATCCAAAAGGAAAGGATCTATCACTTATTGCCTACACAGATGCAGATTGGGAAGGTTGTATGGATGACCGACGAAGCACCAGTGGAGCAACGTTCTACTTGGGTGGGTGTTAAGTATCATGGATAAGTAAGAAAAAATCATCAGTATCTTTATCTACAGTCGAGGCAGAGTATATTGCAGCAACATCATGTCGTACACAGCTTCTTTGGATTAAACAAACTCTAACAGATATACAGGTTGAGTATGATGAGATCATTCCAATATATTGTAATAATACAAGAACCATCAGTATCTCGGAGAACCTGATGATGCACTCCAAGAAGAATCACATTCCAATCAAGTATCACTTTCTACGGGAGAAGGTTGTATAAAAGAACATCAGAGTTGAGTATGTGGGCACAAAAGAACAAGTGGCAGACATCTTCACAAAACCACTTCCAAGGGAATCCTTTGAATATATTCGCCAGAGACTTGGAGTTATTTCTACTACAAAACGAATGTTTTTTGAATGCTTATCTTATATGTCTTAGATATACACGAGGAAGCACCATAAGAGGACAGTTCATTCAGGGAGAGCAACCCCGGATGGAAAGATATCTTTGCCATTGATGACAAAGGGGGAGAGTTTTATCAGATGCAGAGGACAGAGGCATGGTTCCAGGGGGAGTATATTTATCAAATGTAGAGGACAGAGGCATGGTTCCAGGGGGATCATGAGTGATATGATTTTAGTATTGCATCAGAGTGTTTCCATCAATGCCAAAGGGGGAGATTGTTGATTAAGGTTCATTGTCATTGATGTCAATCATTGAAGAAATCCCCATAGCACAAAGGTTTGGGTAATGGACCCAATATTGTTTGATGTAAAGATGACTCATTATTGTCTTTTCATGGTTGATAAGAAGTAAAGATGGATGAACTCCAAAGTGGTCCCCTTATGGTGAAATCCCTCACGGGAAGACGCTTTGCGGAGTGAGAGAACCCATGCTTAATTGTGTAATAATGAGATGAAGGACAATGAATTTGTCAGTGAAACTATCCTAGATGGATAGTGCTTGTCATGCTATTTTTGGTGGTATGTGGAACGTCACATAACTCCTCACGGTTAGAGATTTATGACCATATGAAGTTGGAGAACCCCTCATAAGTCTTATAGAAGCCCCCAAAGGGTCAAAGTTCTTTGCAAAATAAATTATTTTAAATGAAGAAGCCCTAAAATAAGGAAAGTGTAAGGCTAGATGAAGATATAAATAAGAGGCAAAGCTCACTCATTATACACACACTTGTACATATTGTATATGTATTTTCTTGTGTAAAGCTTCTTGTAAATACTTGTGGATACATCTGAAGTGGCAAACGTCTGAGGTAGCACGAAGGGTTGAGGGAAAAATTCTCAGAATTATAGAAAAACCCTATTTTCTGAGGTGTACGTGGGCTTTATGTGTACAAGGTGAGTACATGCTGAGTTATATGTGGGATGTCTATGTACAATGTGCATACATGTTGAGTTATACATGGGTTGTTTGTGTACAAGGTCCATACATGTTGGTAAATCCATGGAAACTTGAAGAGATGAAGATGAAGAGGTTCTAGATTCTGAGATCAAGCTCCCAGGAAGGTCTTAAGTGCTCAGATACATCAGATCTATCCATTGGTTCAAAAGGTATGTCTTATTTCTATGAATAATTGGATTTTGATGTATGCATGAGGAATGGAAATGGATATTTTAGAATTCTCCCTAAAGAGACTAGTGAGTACATGGGATATTATGTATAAGTCAGATATACAGAAATACAGTGTTGGTATATTTATCATTGATACTTCTTGTTGAGGCACATATTATATTTCTTGGCATATGGATAAGGGTTTTTATGGTACATGGTTGAGAGCTTGTATTTATGTAGTAGTTGATGTATTGAGAGACTAGATATCAGAGAGGGGTTGATGACTAAGATCATGTGAGGGATATTATACTTGTTCATGATTACACATACCTATATGACACATGACTAGAGAGAGCCATACTTTCCTTGAGTAAAGGTTATATATGAGGATTTATGCGCAGGGTACAGTTATAGTCTGGATATAGTGACAGGTTACAGATCTATGTGAAAGAAGTTACAGAAGGTTAGAAGTTTTCAAGAAAAGGAAACCCTAGTTTTCAGAAGGCATACATAGGTTGCATAACAGTTTGGTAGCATACATACGCAGGTTGCATAACAGATAGGGAGTGTACATACGTGGGATGCAACACTACAGGTCGCGTATCTATTGTAATTTTTGTATATACATGTTCAGTTGAGGTACAGATTGATTACAGGGTAGTTGTACAGATTGGATACAGGTTGATACAGTTGTACAATAGTGACAGGTTGACACTGGTTCCATCATTCTACTTCTACTTCAGGGCGGTTGGATGGGGCAAGGATATGTGGTTGTAGCCACCTTCTGATTGTAGCCGAAGAACATAGAGGGTTGTAGCCTCCTTCTGGTTGTAGCTAGAGAATTGGCTAGTTGGAGCTTCCCTCAGGTTGTAGCCTGAGAAACTAGGGGGTTGGAGCCTCCTTCCAGTTGTAGCTAGAAAACAAAGGAAGTTGGTGCTTCCAATGAATGTAATTCTTCAAGACATATAAGAAAAATAATTCCGTGGTTTTCTCCCGATTTGGGTTTCCACGTAAAACACTAGTGTACTGTGTATGTGTGTGAATTTTCATTTCTTATTACTCATTTTTGGATAATAATTCTACATTGATATACCACTTGGATTATTTGGAGAAAAAGGATTATAATTACGCTATTACTGATTCACCCCCCCCTCTCAGTAATCCAACATCTTATGCATACTTGGCTACAAAAACCTTCCCTGAATGGATTAAAAAAACATGGTTGCCCATCCTTGAATATGTTCCTGAACTCCACTATCTCACCAAGGAATGGATGGGGTTTATTTATAAAATCCTAGATGATTCTACCCTTTTGCTAAACAAATTCTGGGTATTGGGTGGTAGTAGTCTGATGATAAAGAGGTGGAGTGTTTCCTTTGATCCATTGACTGAGAATTTTCATTTTAGACACTTATGGGTCCTTATTCCAGGTCTTCTGTTACATTTCTGGAATGAGGGGGTGTTGAGGGCGATTGGGGATTCTTTGGGCCGATTTGTTTCTCTGGATGAGGCATCTTTGGAAAATATGAACAGGAAAGTGGGGAGAATCCTTGTTGCAATAGATATTCATGAAGGCCTACTGGAACTGATGGATATCGAGTGGAGAGGGTGGCATTTCAAACATAAGTTAGATTACCAGGGGATACCCTTTAGATGTAGTTTGTTTCTGTGTACTATACATCTTAGAAGTGAATGTAATGGCCCGAAGACTGATGATATCTCTGAAGATACTTTACTACAGGAATATCCTCCAGATTACATGCTGGATGCGGATTCGCTTGATCCGTCGGATCTCAACTTTAGTTCATTTAAAGTTTTAAAGAATGCGTTTAATTAAGTTTGCTTAATTCATGAAATAGTATTAACATCAATTGAATGCTTAAAACATAAATGAAATGGAAACTGGAACAGAAATGAGAAAACAAAAAATGAGAGTCACAAACAGAAGTTGATAACGGAGTTCACCCCCTTCACTGGGCTACGTCTCCGGGTCCCTCTCCAATGGGTACCGATCCAATTAATAGCTTCAAAACGGTACAAATGGTTCTAGAATAAACTTCAGCAATTGCAGAACAGAATACTGGACAAAAGCCTTCAAGACCTCCTCTTCTGGAAATTACAAATTGACCTTCAAAAGGTAAAGAATCCAAATTATAACAGAGTACAGTCGACTTTTAAATACAAACAGTATCTGGACATTTACAACAAAACTCTCCCCCCTTGCACAGGCTGAAACTCTTGGTTATAAAGATGTAGGTTGCACGTTCAAACCCGACTTTTAGTGCATTTGTTCTATCCCTATGAGATTTTGGCAACAACAGAATGATGCTCTGTGTTCTAAACAAAGTTGATCCTCCTAGAAACGTGGCTAGAATCGTGTTGTTAAAGCATTCAGTGGGAGGTTAGATCACGGGTTCGACTCGCCCGCTTTACTCATTTTGGCATATAAAATATATATTATGGTTATAATAACCATATGTTACTTTTTACATCCCGCCAAAAATGTTACAAATGAGGTTGTACACATCACATGCTATCCACTATACCATATTTGGTATTGCAAACCCCGCGAGTTGTACATTCTCTGCCAAATCTGAACTCCCCTATCTGTGCACCGCTAGATGTGAACTCCGCCAAATGTTATGACTAACCATTGATCCATTGTTAGCGCCACATTTGATGTCCCGCCAAACTGAACCATATGTTAATAATGGAACCATATATGTTGACTCCTCAAATGTCGCAACGCTCCAAACTATATAACTCGTGCACCAAACCGCCAGATGTTATCCATTTGATGTGATATCAAACTGCGCACCCAATGTTAAATCGTTAAGGGATGTTATCGAACTATGCAACATGACATTTGATGTTAAAAATCCCGCCAAACAATGGATATATGTTATCTAAACCTTTTGACTTGACATATGTTACTCGTCGGATATGTTACACTAGAACATCGCACCAACCGTTCCTTTTGTTGTGAACTATGGCCACGCCATGCAATATTCCACATTTAACATATGTTAACCCATAAACTCGGTGCCACCACATGTCAACGGTACAACTGAACCAAATGTTATACCCATCACATTATGTTGCAACCAACCAATCCATGTGACATAATTAAACATCGTTGAAATGGGTTTAAAAACATATGTTAAGTTTAGTTGGTGTGACTTATCCCTTTATGCGTCGAACCATGGTATAAATCTTAGCTTTGATATGTTTTTGTAACCATATATCAAGACCATGTTAAATGTGGTAAAATCTTGATGTGTGCCAAACCTGGGCATTGCATTGCCATTCCACTTTTTGCCATTTTACCATTTTCTCTCGATCTTGGATCAGTATAACTTTGAAAATGAATGACCCCCTGGATCATTCCTCCCCATTGGAGAGCTTTTGGACCTCCAAAAGCCTAGATCACCCTACAGGTAAGTGAGGGTACAGTTCCCTCACCTTTCCAATCTCCATACATCCTGCCTTGCTTAGAATCTGCATATTAGTCTCCTTGTCCATGACCAAAGGAGGTTCATACCATTTAATATTCTTTGCATATACAACTGTATTCATTGGAGATAAGCTCAAACAGAAAGAATTTTTACACTTCTTTTCAAAGATATCAAAATGATCATAAAAAAAATTGAGCTTTTTACCTTTCAATCTTCCCTTGGTGATCTGCAACCAAACTTGTTTTTCAACCTCAAACGGATGATGGTTTTCATGCCTGACTTTGCAAATTGCCTGGCTCTTCTCTTGTTGTTCTTGCACTATCTGTTGCACTGTTTTCTTTGCATCATGATGTCCACCTCTCACATCTTTTGTGCCGAAAGAAAAGTCCACATGTGACTTCAACAGATAACAAAAACAAGTCTCAAAAGGAGTTTTAATGCACTGGATGTGATGCAACTGTTCACCCCAAACTTTAGGATTTTTATCACAATAATTTTGGAGAAATTGAATGACTGTTCTACTTACTACCCGTGTTTTCCCAACATGTGGATAATACATTGTGCTCCTTTCAAGATTAGTGTCCCTAAGACTCCATAAAACTGACCAAAATTGCCCCAATATTAAGAAGTGTCGAACATGTACAATAGTCATAGGAATCCCAACATGAACCCCAATATATTGAAAGCACAAACTAATTGGTAGTCTCCCATCAAAGTCCCTTACAACATCTTGTTATAACCCTAAAATGCACTACACAGGTTTACCTGGCATCAGGCCAACTCATGCCTCTTCCTAGCCAAAGCCATGCTGAACAAATCCTCAAAAAACCACTTAAATCAAGGAACCCGCGCCCTAACCTTTCACTGGGCGCGGGTAACCGCTTGCTACCCTTCTACTGCACGCGGGTGACCGCGGGCTAACCCGCTACAGCCCGCGGTTACCTAACAAAGTAGAAAATCAGGGAAGTTTCCACCGGGACGAAGAGCTTTTTGTCAATTAACTCGAACTCCCAGCCATGCATGGGCGAGAGTTCACCAAAAACCCTAGCTCCTTCTAGCCTATAAAAGGAGGGGTAGGGGTACTATTCAAGGAGGAAAAAATCATAGCAAAGAAACTCTGCCAAATTGCCAAGTCCATTAGTGTCCCAACCCTTTAGCTTTGCCTCAAGCTTCAGGAGAAATTCATGCTGCAGCAGTTGGAGGACAAAAGAAGAGGAGGAGCCCAGGATCARGATCGAGGAACGGTGGYCGGTCTYARAAYTCATTGTAAGTGATTCATTTTTGAGACTAATGAAAAAGATGMTTTTCCCGTCCCAAGTACATGAATCTCATCTATGTTATTTGATTTATGTTTTATTTCTAACCCTCTAGTAKATCAGTAGCATGCATGTGTAGTCTTDHCTTGATTGCARGAAGCTTTGTGGAAGGAGMARCARYGADGAAAYAAAGKCTYAACGRAGGATCTACTTCAATCATCGGTAAAGAGGTGAGTCGATTCTTCCCATGTTTGCATGAGAAAAGGGGTTGAGATTTTGGGTAGAAGGTTAAAAGTTAAATCTTAAGGGTCATGATCTGCGTACAAGCTCAAAACCCTAGCTTGTTAGTCCGTAGGGTAGAATACCCCACAACACATCTTTACAAGGACGATATGAAGCATGAATAGGTGTGTACAATCCCAACCCTTTATCAATAGTATTGCACATCACACAATTCCTTACATAATCATGAACATTCTTTTGAATAATCATCCGATTCATGCCAAGATTTGGAAGAGGCATGCTTTGCTGCAACTACACTTCATGTTGTACATCTCTAGTAAGTGATATTCCTTCAGGTCCCTGTAAAAAAGAACCATACTCGGGAACACTTTTAATTAATTCAATTCCATGTTCCAGATTACCACTTTCCAATGATTTACATTTAACCGCCATTAATGCAAACTTCCTACTAGCATTCACTATCATTTTCATTTGACTTGCAGTGACTAATGCTAGATTTGTTTTCATACGATGTGCATGAACAATGTATTCCACACCATCTTTAAAAAGATGATATTTGTTCTGCTCTCTATAAAAGACTGCTTTCCGGTCATACAAATATGGACTCCCAAGTACAATTCCACAAATATCTAGTGGCACTACATCCAGTTCTACCTCATCCATAAACTTTTCAGTGATTGCAAATTTTAAAACACATTTCTTTGTAACTTGCAATTGTGTATCATTAGTAACCCAACCAAGAGGATAGGTTTTTTCATGAGGACTAGTAACTAGATTAAGTTTCTTAACCACTTCTTCTGATATCAAATTGACTTGAGAACCACTATCAAACAATGTATCAATCTTTGTATGATTTGTAATGACACGAACATGAAACAATTCACTTCTTCTCTTATCACTTTTCATAGAAGTAGATGGCAGATTTGTACTTGTACTTGCACATGAATTAAAACTTGAACTTGCATCAATGGAAAGAGATATACCTTTATCTTTACCTCGGATCCCTATTGCTATGATCTTAGTCTCATCACCTGAATCAGATCCCAAATCCTGAATCACTACTACAGTAGCTGCTTGATTATCTTTGTCTTCATTTTTATTTCTTCCCATCCACTTTGGCTTTAATTCTGGATGAAGTTTCCAACACTTAGAAACATCATGCCCTTTCTAACAATGTGAGCATGTGGGTTTTTCACCCTCTTTCTTGATTGTAGCTGATTTCTTTCCCTTTTCTTTGCTTTTATCTTTGTTTTCAACTTTAGATGATTTCTTCATAAAAGAATCATTATCATGCTTACCCCTAGCTTCTAAATGTGTAGCTTGAACACATACATCATCCAAATTACTGGGGTTAAACATCAACAAAGTATGTCGCAAATAAGAATGCATGCCACCAATGTACTTAAGAGTTTCTTGTGTATCCAATGCAACATTCAATGCAATAGCCCTTTTCCTGAATTCATGAGTATATTCTTGTATGCTTTTTCCTTTAGATTGTCTAAAAGTTTGCCATCTCATTATTAATTGTTGCATGTGACCTAAAGGATAAAATTGCTTTCTTAATACTTCAATGAATTCATTCCAAACTGAAATTATTTTACCATGCTTTCGAAGATCTTGCTGAATCTTGCTCTCCCACCAAGTAAGAGCCATCCCACTCATTCGCAAAGTGGCCAATTGAATCCTGGAAGGGTCATCATTAATGCCCTGTACCCTGCAGTATACTTCAAGCTGCTTGATCCAATTGTCTAACTTTTCAGCATCTAAATCTCCATTATAAATTGGTAGTTCAAACTTTACATCCAATTTGAAATATGGCATATTAGAATTTGCATTATTTGAATGAGAAGTATGAGAAGAAGAGAAAGTTTGATGAGTTTCAGGAGGATCACCATCGCCTCCTACTCCTTTACCCTTTTCTTCATTCTTCACTTCTGCATCTTTGGATGAAGATTCTTCTTCCTTCTTCTTCCTTTCCACTCGCTCATCAAGAAGAAGTTCCATCATGGCTTTCATGCTGATAAAAKCCTCCAAAAACTCAGTTTCAGAAACAAGAGATTTCTCTCTTTCATTAGATTCCTCTCTTTCATTAGATTCATCTCCTTCCCCTCGTGGAGAAGACATGGTTCTTGAGAATGTCCTCCTCGAGCCAATCTCAGGATTCCCTTCTACCAATTCTCCTTCCCCAAGCTTCAACCTGAACCTGGTAAGCATTCACAAACTTGCACAAGCAGTTAACCTGCTTTGATACCATAACATGATCCGTCGGATCTCAACTTTAGTGCATTTAAAGTTTTAAAGAATGCGTTTAATTAAGTTTTCTTAATTCATGAAATAGTATTAAGATCAATTGAATGCTTAAAACATAAATGAAATCCAAACTAGAACAGAAATGAGAAAACAGAAAATGAGAGTCACAAATAGAAGTTGATAACGGAGTTCACCCCCTTCACCGGGCTACATCTCCGGGTCCCTCTCCAATGGGTATCGATCCAATTAATAGCTTCAAAATGGTACGAATGGTTATGGAATAAACTTCATCAATTGCAAAACAGAATACTGGACAAAAGCCTTCAAGACCTCCTCTTCTGGAAATTACAAATTGACCTTCAAAAGGTAAAGAAGCCAAATTATAACAGAGTACAGTCAACTTTTAAATACAAATAGTATCTGGACATTTACAACAAAACTCTCCTCCCTTGCACAGGCTGAAACTCTTGGCTATAAAGATGCAGGTTGCACGTTCAAACCCGACTTTTAGTGCATTTGTTCTATCCTTGCGAGATTCCGGCAACAACAGAATGATGCTCTGTGTTCTAAACAAAGTTGATCCTCCTGGAAACATGGCTAGAATTGTGTTGTTAAAGCATTCAGTGGGAGGTTAGATCACGGGTTCGACTCGCCCGCTTTACTCATTTTGGCATATACAATATATATTATGGTTATAATAACCATATGTTACTTTTTACATCCTGCAAAAAACGTTACAAATGAGGCTGTACACATCACATGCTATCCACTATACCATATTTGGTATTGCAAACCCCGTGAGCTGTGCGTTCTCTGCCAAATCTGAACTCCCCTATCTGTGCACCACTAGATGTGAAATCCGCCAAATGTTATGACTAACCATTGATCCATTGTTAGCGCCACATTTGATGTCCCACCAAACTGAACCATATGTTAATAATGGAACCATATATGTTGAATCCTCAAATGTCGCAACGCTCCAAACTATATAACTCGTGCACCAAACCGCCAGATGTTATCCATTTGATGTGATATCAAACTGTGCACATTGCATGATTAAAAATTAGAAAACAACATACCTCCACTTAACCAAAATGTTGATGAACTATGCCATAGGAATATGGTTGATGCAGCTGCTGGAGCATGGAAGATGTCACTGCTGCAAGATCATGTGAACGGTGACTGCTGCTGTAGTTGTGATTGTTGTAACTATTGGATCAGAGAATGTGAAGTGGAGGAGTCTGAACTGTTGCTGATGAATCATGGAAAAGAGGAAGTATGAAAGTGGAACTATGGTACTCTCATATGGCTGGAAAAATACTGTTGCAACTACTGATGGAGTCATGGAAAGTGTATAGTCTTCACTTGCTGCTAAACCTAATGGTACAATTCTAGTCATGCAAATGAATGTGTCGATGTCGAGCATGAAAATAAGTCATTGGATTACCAACCAATGATGAATGTCGTTAACCAATGTGAGGAAACTCATCATTGATGTCAATGAGTGCCAAGGTACCCGAGTACATCTTGCAAAGTGCAAATGGATGAGTTGATGTCGAGCCACTTGTAAGATCTGATGATCAAGGGACAATGATGTATTCCCATGATTGTTAGCGAGAGAACTTTCCATTAAGGCATGCAAGCCTCGAGGTACTCCAAGGAACTCTAGTCTATATCCCAGATAAGGTGCTGAGATTGATGGGGAAATACTTGTTGAAAGGTGGGCCTTAAGGAATCCCACATCAGTCAATGTGAGTTTGTAAAAAGATTGGTAGGACTATAAATGAAAATATCTAAGTAGCAACAGTGTTTATGGCAAGGAAATCAAGGCAATGTAATCATGGAAAAGGAGTTGGATGGTTTTATTCGTAAGGAAAAAGATGAACTTAAAAAGATAAAGGGATGTATGCGAATCAGAAGGATAGGCGTGTGTGAATCCATGACGGATAAGGCAATGAAATAGTGAACTCCAGCATGGATGCCGAATAAGCTTGGAAGGAGAAATGCGGGTAAAAATTCATGACACAAATGGGTTTATGAACGGTTTCTTGTGTAACTGTAAACGTCATGAGATGTATGAAGATCAGCTCCTTCAAAGTGTCCAACAAGGCATGTTTCACGGAAAGAGTTTGTGATTCTTGAAAATCACTTCGTCATGAGATGCTACTGGTTGTGAACCTGAAAAATCTTAGTACCAATTCCTGCACGAAAACTTGTGAGAAGTTTGAAAACATAATCATGGAGAAGGAAGTACGAATGCAGCAAATTAAAGAAGTATCATGCGTTTATACATGTTGTCGTTGCACTTATTCCATCGTTGATTACTGCTTGAAGTGACTTTAGGAAAACAATTAGAAGTTAAGCGTAGAAGCATGTGTCGGCATTGTTTTCAGGAATTTGTTGAAAATTCCATTTGTGATTTGGTAGTTTTATAATTGATTTTTAAGTTTTAAGTGTTTTTGATATTTTTTTTATTTTATTTTAGATCATTGAAGGACTCCCTTGAGAGTTATTCATAAAAGCAGAAAACATAAAATACTAATCAAATACAAAATGAAAACAATTTTTCTAGATCTATCCAAACATGTTTTTTCGGCTATTGATGACATTATCCCCACCAGCAGAAGAGAATATGCTTTCGTGATGATCAATAGATTGTGCTCGAGAATGAGATGCTTTAATGCCTTGTTGATCCTCCTGAGGCCCTGCTGCAGTAGAAGATGAAGTTTGACTTCCATACACCATGTCCCAACTATCTTCATCTCGATCTCAGCGAGCAATAACATTTCCATTGTCCATACTTATCCAGAGGTATAGCAAACATCCCCCAACCTTCAATTTCTCTGCTAGGGTTTGACCAAAGAAGATCACATAACAACCCTATATATGGCACATCTGTAGGTCGAGGTATGTTTCTTAGTTGTTTCAAAGTGTTCAACTTAGGTGAAAGTCCACTGTGCATGCATGTTTTGAGAGGAACATACAATAGATCGATAGTGCCATGCACACTATTCTTTATGCTACTAACCACCAACTTCCTTCATATCGATCCATGGCTTCTTAGAAAAGGACTTGATTGCATGTTCAAGGCTATAAGAAAAGCAATGGTAGTGCCAAACATAATAGCAAACCACCGATACCAGGTGATGACTTATAACCTTCATCGAGTCTCTGATAAATGACACCCACGTCAATTTATGTTGTAATGACACCTAAAGTAGCTGATATGTCCTCAACATGTTCAAAATTATTTTTCCAACCCAAAAAAATAGTAAAACCATGTGGTGATGCAGAAAGAAGGTGGTGAATGTGGTTATTATCTTCGTATATCTGCCCAAGGAAGAACACATCCCAGATAGATTTAATAAGATGCATATTGTTCTTACCGAACCTTGATTTTGATCTCTTCTCATATAGAAAATGTATGTTTCTTCATTTAGTCACTATTTGTACCACCCGATTGTTGCTTTAGTAGCTGATTGGATGGCGAAACCGAGAATGTGGCTATAGATGACTCACGCATTACCAACACTTCCTTATCTCTTATAGCTCCCACTAACTGTTCCATAGCGCATCGAATCTCTTGACTTCCTTATCTTCATTATTGAACAAAACTAGTTCTTCTTTTCTAGATTCGATCATAGCCAACAGTTGTTTATTCTCAAGGCCAATTCTTGTCTGTGAGCAACTGGAAGAGCTCCCATTGTTTGTAGATGATGACGATAATGTGTAAGTTGTTGTTGTTCATGTAATAACCCTTTCAGCTAGCAAGTACCACCTGCTTTCTCATATTCTACGGCATCCTGCCTCATGCCTCCATGCATGTAATAATCCGACCCAGCCGAAACCCCAAAAATTTCGAAGTGATAGTGGTCTCACCAATCCGCCAATCCCTTCTTAATTTGTGACCTCTGTCAACTGTAAAGGCCATATTTTTAAGGTGATCCAACTATTTCCTAATATTTACGCGGGGATATCAGATCCAAGTCAACTCTCCAATTGGATTTAATACCTCCTATCATTTGGAACCATATGCAATCCCAACACGTCCATCCGATAGAGATATGGACAATCATAATTCTGCCACTAATCAAATGCAAATATCTCCGTAATATCCCTCAAATATTCATATCTATTTTTCGTGCAACGACCAACTCAGATTGATTGTGGAAATTTTATGAGCGGATCCCAGAAAGAATCACTTCAAAAACTAGTTTAAGTTACTTGATTATCCAATATTTGTTTTGTGTGGATTAAAAATAGCCCACATAATCTTTATCCCTCACAAACCGTTTTCTCAAGTCAACAACATAATCTTTATATTTGTTTGGTGCAGGATGGTAGATGTTTTCTCCCCATAGAAGTTATGTGTTGCAATTTATGGTGGACAGGTCGCACCTAACCTCATCTCTTTTCTGTCATTCTGTCCTCTCTGAATCATATCCATCGCGCTTCATTTCTTCTCTTCAAGAAGAAGAAGAAATTATTTTATGTTGATTGATGTCAAATACTTCTTTTTCCATTGTTATCATATTCAGCCCAATTTTGCAGCCACGTCGTCATCTTAATTCATTGTAGCACAATGTCCCCATTCCATGGCAGCGTTGGCTTCCACAGCCAAGGTAACCATATTAGAGGCGGGCAGAGGATGGTGCAGTTTTTCTACATGCAACATAAAATAGAGGTGATCCATTTGCATCTCCTGCTCTGTAGAACGAGGAGAAACATACTCATCATAGCGCATTGAATCGGCATGGAAGACGAAGAAATCAGGCCCTTCTCTTAAAATTTCATCTACCTTCACGGGCTTCTGAAACTCCTGAATCAAACAGTCGACATAATTTTTTTTTAAGGACCGCTAAACTGTCAGTGGGAAGATGCAATGATCGACAAGAAATACAGTTGCCCATCAATCAAAGATTCAGAGTGGAGAAAATTGCCTATAATTATGTGTTGGTTAGAGAATCTAAACGAAGTTCAAAACGCGAAATGAGGTCTTTGCATAGTTTAACAATGAAAGCTAGCACAATTCAATTTCATTCTTTCTTGGCTCGAGCCAAACGATGAACCTCAAGACTTCGGGTTTGGGCGACGTGGGAAAAAATTCAGATCTAAAGGTTTTTGAAGTTTTTGTTTTCAGACTGCAGGATGAAGGAAGCAGGACCTCCATGTGGCCACCGTGAGTTGAAATTCTTGCAAGAACACAATCTGCGCATTGTCTCCTTCTCCAGAGAAAATGTCACCAAACATTTTAAATTTTAAATGATTATCCAATGCATGAAAATAACACGTTCATTTCAATGCGTTCTTTTAAATGTCCATTCTAATGCGTTATTTTAAATGCATTGTGTTATTTTAAATGTTTTATATTATATTTTTTATTTTATTTCTTTAATGTTTTATTCCTATAATTTTTTCTAAAAAGGGGTCCTAATTCAATCTAATTTTATTTTTATTTATTTTAAAAAATATATACTATTATATATGTGTGTGTGTGTGTGTGTGTGTGTGTGTGTGTGTGTGTGTGTGTGTGTGTGTGTGTATTTTTATATTAAATTTGTTTATTGTATTATTCCTAATTTAAATTTAAAGCAATTCTAATTCTAATGACTTTAAAGAAATTCATTAGCAAATGGATATTCAAAAGCAAAAATTGAAGCATTTTTAGATCATTAGTCTACCTGAAAACGTTAGAGACATTCTACTTTTTGATCCTCGAGATCGCACAAAGTGCGGAGGAGAGCATACTTATGCAAAAAAAACTTGAAAATAAAGTCCTACCTACACTACGCTAATTAAAATTAGAGATTTGTTACGTGTAGTCAAACTTCCAATGTAACCATAAGTGCAACAGTAATAAGAATATGTTCATTGTGAATTTCGCAAATGATAATCGAAAATAGACGTAAATGTGCGAAATTGATGGTTGAAATTGTAAATTAACAAAACAAAAAGAAAAACTGAATGGACCTAACCTGGTACCTGCTTGAAACCACTATTCAATAATGCTTTCGTAGGCATAGTTTTCACTCCTCGGATCGTGTCGCAATTCCCTGTTGTCGTCCTCGATCTCTTGCTCGCATAATTGTCCGTCATTGAATATGCAGGCTTCTTCATATGTTGATTCATCGTTTCTTGTTGGAGGAGTAATTAATCCCTTGGTTGTTGTCAAGATATCCTCTTTGTGAGAAGAGGAGATCCCGACTTTTGCAAGGATCTGAGTGAGTTGTTCCAAGCTTACACTCACAGTTAAACCATATCGAAAAAGGAGATTGATTTATCATCAAAGATTTAAAACTAAGAAATTAAAAATATTTGTAAAAATAAAACACACAAACTTGAACTCATTGCGTTACTGGGACCCTGCTGTCACCAGGTTATCGGTTCGTACAAGTTAGCTCATCAAAAATAAAAACTAAATTTGCATAAATAAAAACACACTTTTGCATAAAATAAGGAGAAACACACTTCTGCATAAAAGGAAGAGGACAACCTAACTTTGGAGAAACCCCACCAAAGTGGATGTGTGGGCTCTTCCCGCATGTCTTACCATCTTCTCTCCACCCTTAGGTCATCCATAAAACTAATCCAAAACCATTAAAGCAATCTAATACAAATACTACCTATTACCGTTTACAACTCCCCGGCAATGGCGCCAAAATGTTGGTGCAATTATATGCATAATATATTACCAAACATAAATTATCAACCGGGATTCGTAATCAATAGAGTTGATGCACTATATGTGCCGATAACAGAAAGGTTTATATGTCTGTTTAGTATAGCTTAAATAAGAAAACCATTTAGAAACCAACACACTTTTAAAAATGACAATCTTCACACAATTTGAAAGATGGAAAGCAAAACTCATAAACAAGCAAAATCTCTTGCTCAGGTGATGGACATGTTCATTGATGGCTCATGAAAAGAAAAGATGAAATTTTATTCTATCTCCTGGAGAAACTAAACTAACATGTAGGATGCTCCATTAAAGCTCATGTATGGTGAAATATGGAGATCCAATTGTTCCTGCATTAGCACACTTTGCAAGAAATTCGAATAGTGAAATCAAACAAAATAACATGAAATCAAAATAACAAATACATGAAATGAAAATCTACACTAACAATTTACAATAAGCTTACCAAGTTGGATCGGTGGCCCTTGCCAATGCCAACATGGAAGCTTTTAGATCAACAGATGATAACTTCTAAGAGAGACAAAATCACTGAATCCAAACTTTCATTAATCTTTAACAGGTAGGTTTACAAAAGGAGTCTCTTCATGAATCCAATCTACATCATAACAATTCTCCTCAAGAACCTATCTCATAACAATTCCCTTAATCTACATAATAATAATTCTCCCCTTTTTCATGAAGAGAGGGCACTCTCTTTTATACATGAGAGCTTTGAAAAGGAGATAAACATCTCATAATTACAGATCCACTTTTCTCTCAATCCATTTCCCATTATTACAAAATATAATCCCTTCAAATCCTCACAGATATCTCTCATATATCTTGGATAAGATATGACAACTAAATCTCCATGATCTTCTCTTTGGATTAGGATTGAATTATCTCCTCACATCTTGAAATGGTGGAGGAAGTATTCGAGAAGTCTTTTGAATTAATACTTCACATATTCCTACACATAATAAAACTCACACATTTTTTAGATATATATGAAAACATGTCAATTTTCTAATATTTAATCGCAAATTCCCTTTTAATACTAAAATAAATGATTTGGAAAATAATAAGGTTAAACCCATATTTAATTATGAAAATGGTATCATGAAAGGTTAATGGGGCGATGAAATGTGAAGAATGATGAAGGGAAAGGTGGATGGAAATACAACATTTATGAGTCCCAACAATGATAATAATATACATAGTGGGACTTGGGGGATAAATATAAAATAAAATTAAATAAAAATTAAAAAGAAATAAACAAATATACATATATACATAAAAAAAAAAAAAAACATGTAACAAATAGTTTATTCATGTAAAAAAAATAGTTTGTCCATGTAAAAACAAATTTGACCCATGTAAAAACATTTTTAAAGTGAACTTGAATTTCTCCGTGTTAAAAATAAATATCAAGAGTAACTCTAGGGAAAACCATGGGGAATAAAAAACTATGGGAAATTACTATGTGCAATCAAACCACCACGTGGTTTTGAAAAACCAAGGGTAAAATATAAATGGAAATAAATAAATGAAAAAGTAATAAATAAATATAAAAATAAAATAAAAAGAAATAAACAAAATTAAAAAATAAAATAAAATATATACAAAATATATACAAAAATACAAATAAAAATACAAATTAGGAAAATAAGGTCGAGTTACACACAATTCAGGGTTCCATTCCCATCGTGGTTCCAAACCAGTCAGGGTTTCACACCTAGGGACCCAAAAGGTAGGAGTAACATATACCATGTAGATTTCAAAGTAATCGAGCGTCAAGGCAGGTAGCTAGTTCATATGGCGATCAATAACACTAAGATGTGAATGCGATGAATGGAAAGTGACCAAGGGGAAGAAGAAGACACAACATGCGAAAAATCAATGTCGCAGATAGAGACTCATATGATAAAAGGATATCGATTCCAATCGGACGCAAGACACATTTCAATCCAATAAAGCTGAACATTTCAGAGGGAGAACCTAATAAGTTTACAAAGAGAGTGAATATGATCAAATCAAGGAATAGGTTCTTACGTCATGCTACAATTCATGAAACTAATTGCAACAAAAGAAATGTGACCATTGGGCAGCGACATGACAAGGACCTACATCCATGAAGCTCAATAGGCCTTGGGCCTGGGTTTTCAGAGATAGGGGAGACTAAAAAAGAACTTTATAAAGATTAATCTGAATAATCTTACGCCTTTAAGACCTCAAGAAAATCACAAAGGACTTCACTGAGTAAGCCCAATGAGATAATCCAACTAAAGGGATCCCGATAGGCTCTCGACATTCGAGCTTCAAACCAGTCTTAAGGAAATGAAAACCAAGAACTCTCAATGAATATTCATGATAGAATAAATCCAATGAGATTGGGGAAAGGACTGTGGTAAGGTGGATCTGATAGCCTTGTGAGCTTTGTACCTTGAGGCAACTATAAGCTAAGGTGAGCATGCTTCCTGGTGAGGGAGATCGTGATAAGGACCAAGGTTTTAGATAAGGATCAAGGTTTTGGCCTCATTAATTCAATGGCGATAGATAATAAAATCCATATGATGCTTGATAAAGACAAGGCTTAGTCCATAATACCGATTTTTGGCTTGAAACAATGGACAAGAACCACATAGAGAGAGGTCTAGAAAAGAGGAAGAAGATCAAGGGATTCCCCATGTGCATCTCAAGGTTGGAGCGATCATGTGAACCTTCTCCTGCAACCACAAAAAAGATGAGAATAGTTGTTTGATTAAGAAGAGACTTTCCAATACACCCTAAACATTATATTCCCTACCTTGAAGAAAACCTATAATTGACTTTTGGGTTTGTTCAAAGATAATAATGGGTGGTTGTAGATAAGCGTCCTGAAAATTGTATGTGCCAAGTCTCAAACTCAAAGGAAGGATTAGTGATCTTGTGATTTAAGCTAAGAGTTAGAAACCGAAGAGTATGATCAACATGCGAAAGCATAATTATGAAGACATTAAGCACAACATACATGTAAGAGGTTGCAGAATTTAAGTTATCCATTCAGAAAATACTCAACAACAAACTCATTCAATACAATCATCAATCAAGATCAAACCCCCAACTCACTCAAGGTAGAGAAAGAATTAACACTAGGCTCAAGCAATAGAGGATTAGGCATTAGTGTTCAAATTTTGGTAGGGGGGCCATTTTCTTTCGCTTGTAAAAGAAAAGGTAAAGGGGGGTTGTTGTGGCCTCAAAAACCCTTTTCCATAAAAGAATAAGATAGAAATAATCATTTAGTAATTGTTGGAGGCGGGATTCATACATCCTAGTGCAATCTCTTAATTATCCCTAGTAGTCATGGTGTTAAAGAAGGAGGGAACTTGGCACATGTGTCCTAATTTTAGGGTTCACAATAAGTTGACAATCAAGGAAATTTTTTATGTCTAAGTTATTAATTATACCCTATATGAACTTCATAGAGCCATTTTTTTCACTAATCTTGATCTATATTCAAGATACCACCAAATCAGGATGAAGGAGACATACATCACTAAGACAACCTTCTAGATAGATGAAGGTCATCATGAGTTTTTAGTGATCCCTTTAGGTCTTTGTAATGCTCCATGCACTTTCAAAAGCCTCATGAACAAGATTTGGAAAACCTTCCTATGCAATTTTTTGCTGGTATTATTTGATGCTATCTTGATCTACACTAAAGGGTGGGAATCACACATAAAACATGTAAATAATTCCTTGCAACTCTTGAGGGATAATCAATTATTCCTAAAGTGTTCCAAATGTTCTTCTGGGGTTCCCGAGGTTGAATATTTGGGTCAAATTGTAAATAAGGATGGATCATGATTTGATCTCAAGAAAGTGGCGACCATGCAAGATTGGCCCCATCCCAAAACATTGAAGAGATTATAGGGATTCTTAGGACTTACTGGCTACTACAAGAAATTTGTGAAAAATTATGGCAAAACTACAACTCCTCTAACTTCACTCCTTAAAAGGAATGCCTTTTCTTGGAGTGAGTAAGTAGAGTAGGACTTTGTGGCTTTAAAGGATGTCATGTACACTACTCCAATATTATTAGTGCCTGATTTTACTAAGACTTTTTTCTTGGAATGTGATGCCTCAAAATGATATCTCAAAGTAGTCTTGATGTAGGAAGGATGCCCCTTAGCATTCACCAGCAAATAGTTTTGTGACTAGAATTTGAGAAAATCCACATATGAGAAGGAAATAATGGAAGATCCCAGCCCACCTAAAGGTTATACATGGAAACAAGATAAATTGTGGTATAAAGGGTGCATTATTCTGGAAAAATATTCAACCTTAAAACAATGAGTCTTAGACAAGATGCAATCATCACCAATAGCAAGTCACTATGGCTTTCATAAAACCTATGAAAGAACTAAGCACTCATTCTTCTGGGAAGGAATGGAAAAAATATCCAAGATTTTGTAGCATCCCGTGACACTTTCCAAATAAATAAGGGAGAGACGATGAAGATGTCAATGGAATTGTAATCACTACCAATCCCAACACATATATGGACCAACATCTCAATGTATTTTATTGTGGGACTCCTAAACATGGATAACAAAGCAGTCATCATGGTGGTTGTTGATCATCTTTCAAAAGATGCTCATTTTTGTGCCTTAGCTCATCCCTTCACTCCTTCCTCAGTTTCCTAGGTCTTCATGGATCATATCTTTAAGCTACATGGTATGCGAACTTCCATTATCTTAGATCGTGACCCCACATAAACCGACAAATTTTGGCTAGAAATTTTTAAACTTCAAGGTACATAGATAAATATGAGCACTACATATCATCCCCAAACTGATGTCCAAACATAAGTGCTCAACAAGGGATTAGAACCCTATTTGATATTCTTTGCTTCTAGAGGGACACACCAATAGGAATAATGGATTCCCCTGGCTGAATGGTGGTACAATACCACTTATCATGGAGCTACCAAAATGAAACCATATGAATATTTTTATGGATAAAACCCCCTGTTAGTCGCATCCTATGTACCAAAAACCTCCAAGGTTCAGGCAATAGATAGAACACTTCACACTAGATAAACCAGTATCCATAGCCTCAAGGAAAACTTGGTTATGGCACAAAATAAAATGAAACAACAAGTTGATCAATATAGATCTGAGCATTCTTTTGTAGAAGGGGATTGAGTGTTTCCTTTCCTGCAACCTTATAAACATACATCACTCAAAGATAAATTTCCTTAGAAGCTAGCTCCCAAGTTATAAGGTCCCTATAGTTGGCCTACAAGTTGGCTCTCCCAGTCCACTCCAAGATTCATCTAGTATTGCATGTGTCTTGTTTGAAGAAGGTTGTGGGATCAAATTGGAAAGTGCATACCAATTACCTACCAGAATTTGATGAAAAAGGTTCCATTTGGATATATCCAAAAGTAATATTGGATACTAGAGAGCATTAGTTGCATCGATGCACAATTAGGGATGTATTGATCCAGTGGAAAGATATGCAACCTGAAGATGCTACATGGGAACCAATAACGATTCTACAACAGTTTCCTAACCTTCATCGTTGAGGACAATGCTTCTTTTGAAAGGGGATGGCATGTTAGGGCCCTACACTAACCCCCTTACTTAGGATACTTTATTGATGTATGAGGATACCTTTCTTGAATAAGGCCCACTAAATAGTTAGTTAATAGTCAGTCATTGTAAAAAAGGGTCAGTTTTATTAATAAGGCCCAAATTAGTGAGTAGGCCCTCATTATAAGTGGGCCCATAGATTCTTTATTGATAGATATATATTGAGTAGAAGTTTATGTAATTTTTTGTCAAGAATTGTTATTGTATTTGGATATTTTTTCTAGGAGGTTTCTCTCTTGAAGAGGCAAGTGAACATCGCTCTCTATTTTTTTTCATCAAGAGATCTTTCTCAGTTTTTATCTATTCTCTCTTGTGTTCTTTGGTTTTGCACCACATTTTATGTGATTGCTCTAAATTTTTGGGATTAAGTACATTACACATTGACCTTTAACTCTTGGTTTTCCATTTATGTCTCTCCAATTGAAATTGAAAGGTTTCAGTTTTTATTTCTAGGTAAAAAGCTTTGAATAAAAAATTATTTTAATCCATCCAATTTAGCAATCTCCAATAGTGATCAAATGTAAAGTAGATTGAGGACATTCATGGTAGCATGATGTACCACAAACAACATAAATCAATGAAATTAAGCAATGAAATTAATGAGTTTGTCAAACCAATCTAGAGAAATAATTATTTATACTATATAATGATCAACATTGGTGAGAATCCAATATTCTATCGACTTCTATCAATTTCGGTTACGCCCTGATGCCATACTAGATGATTTAATTTCACGTTAACAACACTACTATCATATAGAAATATATACATTATGTAGATAGTAGTTGAATCTTATGAATGTGGTCTAAATGCATTCCTTGGTTGGGCTCATTACAGAACTAGTATTGTTATGCAACTTGAACACAACCATAATCACTAAAAGCGTTTAAGAAAAGGTAAAGAATGTGACTACCAAAAAGACCCATAACAACACTACTATCATATATAAATATATACATTATGTATATAGTAGTTGAATCTTATGAATGTGGTATAAATTCATTCCTTGGTTGGGCTCATTACAAAAGTATTATTGTTATCCAAAATTATTTAAACTACAATGTTTTAAAACTATTTAATAATAATATGATGAGACCTTTCCTTCAATTAATTCCACATTTAAAAGATAGAAGTTACCTAGGTAAAAGGGTATTATGCAAAACATGTTTATTCAACTAACGTATCAAATTAGGGTGCTCTCTAAGTACCTAGGTTGTTCATATTTTCTTCGGAGGTAAGTGAGAATGGGATGCGTGACCTGCCCACTTGGGATGCGTGACCTGCCCACTTCTCCGTTCATAATCTAGAAACAGATTTTCAAAATTTCAAGCAGGTTTTGAAATTGGATTAGGTCAGTACTGAGCCCATTCACTTTTGTTTTGTTGCCGTACTAAGTAACGGAGTGGGTTGGGTTAATTTTTTGAGGGTTAGTTTTTAAATTTCTAATTAATTTAAAAGATTAAAATTTTGATCATTAGTTTATAGTTTTTTTTGAGTATTTAGGTTAGTTTAAAATAAAATAAAACCAAAATCAAGTTCTAAAATGTATGAAATTTTGATTTATACAAAACTTAAACTATCCTTGAAAATCTCGTTCAATAATGAAAAACAAAATTAAAAAAAAATCCAATAATGAAAAACAAAATTAAAAAAAAAGATTGCTCACGAGTTAGCCTACTCCCTAAGTAGGCACTCAAAGATTTCGCGAACTGTTTTTTATAGGATTCCGTTCTAAAGGGTCCACAAGCCTTTACGTACAAGGGAAAGTTTATTTTTATTGACGTGTGGAGGCGCTACTCTGAAACTGAACCGGCATCTTTCTTAACTCATTGCTCAGATTTGCCTGTAATCTACTTTCACTGCTGCCATGGCAAGCCCAAAGCCTCGTCTGGTCATCTTTCCCAGCGCGGGAATAGGCCATGTCATTCCCTTCGTCGAGCTCGCGAAGCGCCTCTCGGAACGCCATGGACTGTCTGTTACCTTCATGACATGCCAGTGGATGTTCCCCTCTCATCTCATCGCTGCTTTCTCGGAGCGCATGGCATCCGCGTCTCTGGACATCACCTTCGTCCAGCTGCCCATCGAGGTGGAGATCGAAGGCGCAGAAAGTATGAAACTCGAAACTCGATTAGCTAAGATTATGGAGAAATCGAAAGGATCGGTAGACAATGGTCTCAAATCCCTCCTCGACTCTGGCTCGCCCATCTCTGCTTTCATCACTGATTTTTTCTGTTCCGCCATGTTCGATGTGACAGCCAAACTTTGCATACCCACGTACGTTTTCTTAACTTCGAGTGCTTCTCTGCTCTCTCTCATGTTATCTATTCCGAAGCTCGTCTCCGAGATTCCAATTTCGTTTAAGGATGCCGATTTTCCGGTAGAGGTACCGGGCCTTCCGCCGATCTCGAGCAGGGATATGCCGACTCCTCTGCAGGACAGGTCGGATGAAGCCTTTTTCTGGTTTGTGCACCATTTCTCGCGCCTTCGGGAAATAAAGGGGGTTTTGCTAAACACCTTCGGGGAGCTGGAGACTGAACCGATCAAAGTCCTTGTGGAAGGAAAAATATTTAATCCCACTGATGCTCATCGAATACCCCGCGTTTATCCAGTTGGGCCGGTCATATCGTCGTCGCCGCTTGAATCCCTTAACGAACTAATCCAAGACCGGCGGGCGGATTCCCTCAACTGGTTAGACAACCAACCGCCTTCGTCGGTTCTGTTCGTTTCCTTCGGAAGCGGAGGCGTCCTGCCCAAGGCGCAGGTTACCGAAATCGCCCTGGGCCTAGAAGCGAGCCGACATCGTTTCCTGTGGGTGCTGCGCAGTAATCCTTTAAGGACCTCCTCTCAGTTCAGCGAGGAAACAGATCTTTTCCAACTCTTACCTGAGGGATTCCAGAGTCGAACCAGGGACCGAGGACTTGTCGTCTCTTCATGGGTGCCTCAGATTCTCGTTCTTTCTCATCCATCCACTGGCGGTTTCCTTTGTCACTGCGGTTGGAATTCTACTCTGGAGAGCATCTCACATGGAGTGCCAATGATCACTTGGCCTCTTTTCGCCGAGCAGAGGATGAATCGGTTTCTACTGGTTAATGAGTATAAGGTTGCGATTGAAGCAAAGATGGAAAGCGACGGGTTCATAAGGAGAGAGGAAGTGGAGAGAGCGGTTAAAGAGTTGATGGAAGGAGAAGGAGGCAAGAGGGTAAGGACGAGAGTGAGAGAATTGAAGGAGAAGGCCATGATTGCGTTGGAAGAAGGAGGAAGTTCATACACGGCCATGGCCGCTGCAGTGTCTGAGTGGACAACAAATGCAGAAAGCTCTGCAGGTATAATCCAGAGTTAACAAACACCAATTCGGAAATCTGTAATCTGCCGTTTATCGTCGATCCAGATGTGAACTGTGGCTTTTCTGGGATTATGTTTAATAAATTTTGTAGACGTATATTAAGCTGTTATAGTGTGTTATTCTCCTCTATTCCTAATCTCTCCTATATTAAGGAGTTATAAGGTGTTGTTCTCCTCTATTCCTGATATCTTTGCTCTTTGTGGTGTTGTGAGAAGGGCATCTACCTCTGTTTGGAAGATGTGCACACAAGCAAGACGGAGAAACCATGCAATCCAGCAGATTCTTATTTTCATTTTAATCTACATTATAATTTTTATACAAATTGTGAATGAATATTATGTGTTTTTGGTTGAATTGAAAATTAATATTTTAATGTCCTTCCTACATAATATTTCAATATCCATCTTAATTAAAATAAAAATAATTTTATATCAATTATGTATATAGAAAATTAGAATAATTGAAAACATTTAAAAAATATTAATAAGTAAAAAAAATTCAAAGTAAGTCATAAATAAAATATTTATATGTACACTTATTTTAATGTTGTCTTTATGATGATGATGATGATTAACATACACTGAAATCAACTAGTAATAATAATTTTATATCAACTTTATATAGGGAGAGAGTAATTGAAAGTAAAAACATTATTATTCCTCACATAGTTGCTTTCTACTTTTCCATATGAAGATGTGTGCTTTCAACTTCTCCATATGAGAAAAATGTGTAATTCTTTCAATGCTTAATATGAAGTTCACACATCTTATTTAAAAAAATAATAGTAACAAGTAAATATTTCAATATCAAACTATATAGTTATAGATATATATTCAAACTTATATATAACAATTGAGAGTAAAAAAATTCTAATGGTTAAAACATTTGAATGGTGGATTGAGTATCAAAGAGATGTGCAATTCCTTCCATCCTCATTATGTAATTGACACATGGTATATATATATATATATACAATGTAGATCCATCTTAATTCTAAATCTATCATTACTTGAGAGGCATCAAATCCTTAGATGTAAACATTTCTTCAAGTTTTATACTCTAAAAAAATTTGCATCTCTAGGAATTTGATGTCTCTCGACATGATAGATCTCGAGTTAAAATGAATCTACATTGATTTATATGTAGCTAAAACCATTAAAACACTATTGCAGTGATCGATATTGTCCTACAAAGGAAGAAGCCTTTATTTTATAGAGTATGCACACATCTGATGTTGTTGTGCTAGAGAGGAGGAAGTCTTTATTATATAGAGTGTGCATAGTCTTTATTATATGTAGTACACATCGGCACACGGATTTCAAACTTAGCTTAAAATTTTAAGCTTTCTCAATTTAAAGCTACTGCAACAATTCATGGTTACATAAAATATTTAATATTCTTATATTAATTACACCGAAGGTGTATTTTAAGGGAGGCTTCTTCTCATTTTTCCATCGTTTGTCCACAACGTATAAAATACCAACATGTGGTTGTATTTCGTGTAACTTGTTTTTCTTGTATTCTGTGTAACTTGTTTTTCTTTATCCACAGTCCTCTAGCTTGTTTGTCTTTATCCACGGTTTTTATAGCACCACATATTGAAAGGTGTGTTAAGTTGCCCTGCTCTCTTTATTCTCCATTGATGGAACCCTCTTTCAATCGCTTTTTGCGCCAACATAGTTAAGTCACCGAGTTTGATTACTTTGCACGATGAAGTTTGAAATTGGACCAATTTGATTGGGAGGTGAACAAATTCGTTCAAAAGCATCCACCAAAGTCGGCTAAATAGTGGACATCTCATTTCCAAATAATGTCACAGTTAATTTACCTGCAAATTCATTGTTTTTAAAGGGAATTTGTTGAAAACCATTTGTTGTGTACGATTTACCTTGTACCCTCGAAAATTTTGTATCTCTAAGGTTCACTCACCAATTTCATTCCCTTGAATTGTTGAAACACATCGTTTGAAATGTTTTGAAAATGGTCACAAGGTACACAATACACTAGGTACGACTCATTGAAAGGGTAATGGTAATGTGGTTGCAGAGTGAAATCAAATAGTTGAAGGAATCCCTTCTTATAAGTTTCCCATGTCACCTAGTGACTACATAACTCGATCGACTTCCATACTAATCATGATCGAACCAAATAAACTTAATCTGAAAATGGATCTACATTTCCCTTGGCCACGAATAGTTATATGTAAACAAAAAGAATTGGTTTACATGCAACTAAATCTACCATACCCTATGATGTTATATTATATATAAGCCTTGATGTTTTTTCATATATATAAATGGTGATATCAGTAACATTATAATATCAAAGGTGACTTTTAATTAAATTATTTATAAGAGTGAATTTAGTCTATAAATTAATATAATGTAATTAAATTATTAGTCCCTGCGGAAGGCGTAGAGGGACTATAGCGATCGATAATTCGTTGACTTTATATTAGTTTTTCGTTTGACTACAATTTTTTTGCATACTTTCTATTGTTCGAACTACAGAACTAAAAGCATTATTTTTTATATAATAAAAAAACCCATACATGTCATGATTTGGATGATAGATTTGAGGTCTTATTGCCATCTTCGCTATTCCCAATGAATTATATGTTTTCATATCCAAAGTTTTATCATTTGCGGTACTTTTTTGAATTTGTACTATTCATATTAAAATGTTTAGATATCCAAAGTTTATAGTGATTGATAATTCGTTGACTTTATATTAGTTTTTTGTTTGACTACAAATTTTTGCATAGTTTCTATTGTTCGAACTACATAACTAAAAGAATTATTTCTTTATTTTTTTATTATAAAAAAACCCATAAATGTCATGATCTCGTTGGATAATAGATTCGAGGTCTTATTGCTAGTTTTTCTATTCCCAATGAACTATATGTTTCCATATCCAAGGTTTTTATCATCTACGGTACTTTTTTTTTTTTTTAATTTGTACTATTCATATTGAAATGTTTAGCTAATAGATTTGAGGTCTTATTGCACATGGATAGTCAGTTTTCATATTACTTTGTTGCTAATATATTTGAGGTCTTATTGCGCATGGATAGTCAATTTTCATATTACTTTGTCGTCTCAGTCAATTTTTTTTAGCATAGTCCCCGGTGTTCGAACTATTGTTTATTATTATTATTATTATTATTATTATTATTTATTACTATTATTATGTTTGATTTTTCTTTATTGTTGCGTAGTTCGAGAGTCTTTGTCATTGTTGCGTACGTAAAGAGGCCTACCACACTGCATTTTTTCATAAATGTTTGCACAACGCAACGCCCTTCGACGGTTCTGACAGTCTTAAGTGTTTACCTAATAGGCCTCACAGCCTTAAATGTTTATTCTACATATGTGTTACAACACAGTTTTGTTCCATTTTTTGATAGTGTTGTTTGCAGTGAAATTGGGCAATATTGTTCTTCACCGACATTACTGGTTCACTGGTTGATGCTTGTCCATTGGTTCGTTCGATGTTGCTTCTTGTTGTTTGATTCAACTTTGCAAAGTTGAGGTCCTGGAGTTGCAGTTGGACCTCTTTGTGGTTGTTCACTAGTTTGTTGTTCTTCAACTTTGCAAGTTGTTGGACCTGTTGTTGCGGTTTGCAAGTTTTGGGGTTGCACTTTTGTCATCCCCTGTTGACGGGTAAGTTTTTGTGCCATCGTTTCGTTTCTATTCCTTTTTTCTACTTGTTGTTTTGCACCTTGCAAATAAGAATTTTCAATGGTAGGAGTCCCTGTCTCCAAATTCTATTGCAGAACATCTTTCTATGTGGATGTTGCGACCATAATTTTTTCCTTGTTCTCTATAGAACATCAATGTTCTATAGAGAACCCGCCTTTGTCGTAGCCATGGTGACATATAAAAAAGAAAACCAGATGTTCTCCTCCTATTTTATATTCCTGGAAACCATGTGTTTTCATATTGTAATGTTCCCAAGCCAAGAGCCTAAGAACATTATGTTTTTGCATGATTTTTAAACTGTTTCTGATTGTGGCATTTCGTCAAACGCTTTGCTTACTATGGTCCTTTAGATTGCGCTTAGGGTTATATTGATGGTTTATATGTGTATTTGCAGCAACAAATAAGAAGATAAAGCAATGAAACATACCACAACCATATGCAAGATCAACAATATGATAAACAATCCAAAAATGATTCAAATCTGATCTTTATTCATAATAATAAGAACCTGATACAAGGATGATGTAGATCTGGAATGATCAACAGATGGATCCAATAAACATAATAGAAGCTGCTACAAAATGCTCCTGGGAAGAAGATGAAATCATCCAAAGGCTGGATACACAATAAAGACTGAACACAAAAAGAGATCTAGGCTGTATGCAATACCAAACCTCCAACTGGAAAATCCACGCTCTAGTAGAAGATTGAAACCCTCGATAATTCGGCCCAACTGAAGAAAGCATCCAAATGAGTCCAAACTCAGTCGAATGATAGATCATGGTGATAGGATCCCCCTCCTGAAATCTCGGGCCGAAATGCTATGGATAAAGCATCCAAATGTTGAATCCTCCAATGAAGTTGCACCCTCCTGAAACCCTGAAGTGATCTGAATCTCAAAAATTCTCACATTCTCTCCAATTCGTCCAATGCATCCAATAAATCAAATGGCACATGAAAAGCCTTTGAAATGCACTAGATCTAATGGCAAGTTTCTAGGAAACCTCCAACCGATTGGAAATATCCACTTTTCCCGTTGAGATTCCAAGGATGGATTACCTAGTTATTTTCTACCAGGACTAGAATGTAACTACACACTCTATTGTATGTAGAAAAGACAAATCATTATGTATTTTGTGTTGAAGGTTAGGCAATCCCCAAACCGTGTAACCACCCACCTATGGCAGGGACATAAATTGTTGTGTGTTCTACGAGCAATGATTGCGACGGATTGAAACATAAATTTTTAGCTTGATCACACTTTATTATTGGCACCTAATATTTTGTATAAATAGGTCTCTCTTGCAAAGCAAGATAACTAGTTCATGTGGATTTATGAACTTATGCTTTTGGTATTCAAGTTTTGATTAATACCAAAAGTGGATTGCATTTCCCAAAAATCTTTCATATCTGAATTGAATAACTAGTTACTAAGTTTTTCTTGGATACTCTGTCTGTCCTCCCATATGGTTACAGAGTACAATAGTTTTGATTCACGCTACAAAATAGAATTCATTACGATTTGATTCATGTTCGTGATTAGTTGCAGATTCCACTTCATTTCATTTTGGTGCATGTGGGTCACATAATACAAATCGTTCCATTTTGAGTATTGTTCATAAATAATTGCGTAATAAAAACCAAATATGTTATAAAACTTGCTTAATTAATATGTGTGTTAATGTTTACAATTATTATTTCATTTTCCCTTGAATTTACATATTTACATATTGAATAAATAGCATTGAAAATGATTCATTAGCAAACACTCCCTTTCTTTGTTTTTAACTTGCCACTGACCGAGATGAACGACTGACTTCCTCTACAAAAGAAGTTGTTGAATAAGATGTGGGAGAGCCATGCCCTTAGAACAGGCTCGAAGGAAGGTTTTTATTCCAGCTGAATCTRTAGGARAGTCTGAAACAAAAGGCTGCTGCTTCCGATCCACAATCTCGAACTGGGGCGAATGAAGAAAGCTGCCTTCATAAAGAAAGACAGCTGGATTGAGTTCCACAGCAACACTCGATTCGTCACAGTCGATTTGTCCAACTGCCGAAATCAAGTGCTCAAATCTAGGGTGAAAAGACCTCTCTCTCTTTGATTTAACTCATTTAGTCACTTTGCTCTGTTCATACCCCAAACCTTGGTCTGAGATTAGGAATCAATAGAAGAGCAAGAATTAGGATCTCCTACTCTTTATAACAAACTATTGGTCGGTATACATCATCATATTACTCTCATGCTCCTCAACGTGGATTCTTGGTAGTGGTGCTTCATTCAAGACTCCTTAAGCTACTACTTCAGAACTTCTTAGATTAGATCGGGTGAGTGAGCACTTAGACCAGTTGTATTAACCTTTAGATCCCTACTTGTTTTACTTCATGTCCATGCTATCAACCTGGGTGGGTGGGCGTATTAACGATCCTTTAGAGAATAGAACGGGGCGGGCGGATCCATTACCTTAACTTAGAGAGAGAGAGCATTGTTCACGGGCGGTCGATACTGCATTGCACCAGCGTTCGATACCACTATTTACCTTCTCTTAGAAGCACCGGATGGATGAGATGATCCAACCTTACCCTTACCTTTGGAGCCATTTGGTCGAGATAGCAGCTGTCCGCCATAATGAYATAGCCCGCGGAGGAATACAATAAACTTCCTTCTGTTTCAGATATATATGTATTAGGGTATGCACAAACAAAAACTATGGGGAAGTTGGTTTCCCACGGCAAACTAATTCTTTGTTGAATAAATATATGTGAGAAGAAGGAGGAATGAGGTACTCTACTTTGTAGAACGAACATCCATTGCGAGAGCTGCAGATGGAAAGTTGTTATAGGAGACCTCCATACAATTGGCAATATCCACTTTTCCCATTGAGATTCCAAGGATGGATTACCTAGTTATTTTCTGTAGGGATTGGAATGTAATTGCACACTCTATTGTATGTAGAAAAGACAAATCATTATGTATTTTAGGACCAATGTTAGTGAATCCCCAAACCGTGTAACCACCCACCGGTGACAAGGAAAAGAATTATCGTGTGTTCTGGGAGCAATGATTACGACGGATTGAAACATAGATTTGTAGCTTGACACACTTTATTATTGGCACCTAATATTTTGTATAAAAGGGGTCTCTGTTGCAAAGTGAGATAACTAGTTCATGTGGATTTCTGAATTTATGGTTTTGGTATTCAAGTTTTGATTAATACCAGAACTGGATTGCATTTCCCAACAATCTTCCATATGCATGATATGAATTGAATAACTAGTTATTGAGTTTTTCTTCGATACTTTGTGCTCCCATACTGTTACAAAGTACAATAGTTTTGATTCATGCCACAAAATACAATTCATTGCAATTTCATTCATGTTCATGATTAGTTGCAAATACAATTCGTTTCATTTTGATTCATGTGGGTTACAGAATACAAATCGTTCCATTTTGACTATTGTTCATAAATAGTTGCAGAATACAAACCGAATATGTTATGAGACTTGCTTAGTTAATCTGTGTGTTAATGTTTGCAATTATTATTTCATTTTCCCTTGAGTTTACATATTGAATAAAAAGCATTTAAAATGATTCATTAGCAAGCAGTCCCTTTCTTTGTTTTTCACTTGCCATTATATCGTTCTTTACATTAAGAAAGAACCAGCCCTTGATAATAATGTGGTTAGAGAAAGGTTCGCGCTGGGTTGTGTGGTGGAGACAGAGTGGTATTTGGTTCACAATATGTATTTAGTTATTTGATAAGGATAAGATCAATAAGATTGTTAGTTTTTTAGTCAAGATTTATAGTTGAAGATCGGATATGGAAAAGAGTATAAAAATAAGTTAGAGCTATTATTCTCTTAACACCTTGGACTATTCAACCTAAACATCATTAAAATCAATCAATTAATCTTATTTTATTTACTATGGAAGATATGTGTTCATAAAACTGTTTCTGTGAATGGACCGTTGATTTTCCATTGCTGGAGCGATGTCTAACTCTTCTTCACCAAATCACCCACCGCGCGTCCAGATCTATTCAACGACCATCAGTGCACCTATGGCCGTCCACCATCTTGCTGCCCGTTGCACTTGTATCCATAGATTTCAATGGGACAACCATAGCTCTATTTCCCACCTTCGATTTGATAGCTCTACTACTAGTACTATCATCTACCACCTATCATTAATTCCAGGTTGGCAAGTCGTTATCCATCATCATTTGTCTAATTTTACTGTGGGGTGGGTTAATTTGGAGCAATTTTCTTTTTGGAGCTTAGTTATTTTTCTTGTAGGTTTTCTTCTGTGTGGTTTTAAATTTCTGGTTAATTTAGAATTTTGGTCGATTTTCTGAGCGTTAGGGTTGGTTTAAAAAGAGCCAAAATCTCCGGGGTAAGGTTCTGAAATGCATGGAATTTTGATCCATGCAAAACTCAAACTACCCCTGAAAATTTAGACGGATTCAGGGCCATTTTTTAACCTGAAAAAAGAGTCTGTTTACTCCAAAGTTAGCTTACTCCAAAATACTATTTCTAAGCTAATCTACCCTTGGGTCCTCAATTATACTGCTGTCAGGAACTCACAAAGGAAGCGAAGTAGCAATGCTCACTTAAATATTACCTTAACCTCAGCTTTGCTGCGAAAAAGAAGACAAAACCTTCTACTATTTAGTTTTTAGTTTGAAAAGGTGTTGTTTAAACATTTGATTTTTTAATTTTTTTAATAAAATTGTACAAAACAGATTTGGGTGAAATGGTCATTTTTAATGAACTGGACAAAACAAATTTTGGTGAAATCACCATTTTCAATTAATGCATAAATGGATTCAGTAATTTGAAAAACCTTTAAAACACTTAAATTAATATATTTAATTATTCAACTCTACAATTTTTTATTTGATTGGATTTTAATAAAAATTAACCTGTAAAAACTCCAAAAGCTACTTGAAAATACAGTGTCACTGTAAATATTACCAAAACAGTTCATCAAAGAAGGGAAATCAATGTATTATGGATGGATTGAAATCGAATAGTTTTCATACTGACGGATTGATCAAAGTAAATTATTATATGTTATACTGGTCGCAAACTCGCAAAGCATTTATTCCTTAATCAATCCACCATGATTCATGCATGGCACTTCGTTTTCTGGTTGGTAGTGTTTTTTCAAATTTATTAAAGAAAACAATATCAAGAAACCACATTGTTCAAACGAAATTGCATCTATGAAGATGATAACGTAACACATGTTATCAATGTCCTTAGTTAGATGAGAACATAATACATGTCATTCATTTAAACATGTTGGTTTAAATATTTAAATCTAAATAAATAAAAATTAATAATTTTGATAAAATAAATGCAACAAAATATACCTCTTAAAAAAAATACGCCGTCCACAATTTACTCGATAGTAAAGTCAAACAAAAAAATACGCCGTCCGCAATTTACTCCATAGTCCGGCCGGGGTGTTCACTTAAATGAATCGACCTGGCATCTTCCTTCAAGATAAATTTTTTTACTTGGTTCAAGATCGCTTATAAATTGAACACCTGGGATATCCTTCAAAGAAAAGGCTTTGACTTTTGGATCCATAGGGAACACAAATTTAAGCATTTGCCATCTTTGGTTTATTTGGCTTATTTGGCTGGACAGAAATAAAAAAAAAAAAAGGTTAATTTAGGACAGAAATAAAAAATATATATATAAAATGAGATTTTATCCACAAGCTCAGCAGCATTCAAAACATTTGGATTATTTAAAAAGTGGAATGACATTCATTTTTGTAAGTCAAGATTGCAGAACACAAAGAGGACACATGATTTAGAGGATACTCCAACTGGATGGTTCTATGGAGCAACACTATCAAATGGATGGTTCTATGGAGCAGCGCTATCAAATGGCATTCAGACTTCATATTGAAAGCACTTCAGATACTTGGGGACTCCAGAATTATTATTGAGTGGTTGAACAATAGAGGTGATCTACAAGCCATCTCCCTCATGGCTTGGAAGGACAAAATCCAACTACTTCTACCCACTTTCAAAAATCTCAGCTTCAAACACATCTATCTTAAGCACAACAAAACCGCACACCAACTATCTAAAGCAATTCTTCAGAAAAAAGAGGGCATTATGGTCTTTCATGATTTGAGTTTTGAAGGCTTTCCCTGGTCTTCCATATTTTTTTAAGAATACTTTGGGATATAACAGCGCACTTTGAACTTGACTTTTCTTTTTTTTTATGAACTTTCTTCTTTTGTTGATCGAGAGACTACTATAGACCAAAACTTTATATGAGAGTTTTGTCACCACAACTCTGCTTTTTATTTTCTCTAACTAGAGAACACATTATATTTTAAAATAATCCAAAATTTTTCTTATTGATAAAAAAAAATAAGTCAAACATATTTAAACAAAAATACTAACAATTTTGATCAAAATTACCTAAACAATATTTAAAGTAAAAAAACATAAAAGAAATCAAGCATTTGGAAATGTTTATATTTAAACAAAAATATTAACAATTTTGATCAAAATTACCTGATATTAATTATGTTGATAGTTAACATATTTTTATTACTATTTTTTTTATTAAATTTTAAGTACAATTATTTTTATAATAATTTAGAATTATATCATTAATATTTTTCAATAACATATTTTTAAAATTTAAATTTTTATTATTAATTTCTTTTAATGCTAGTTATATGTGAATTGTTTTTCCTCATTGATAATGATATTTCTAAATGATCTTATGTAATTAATAGTTCCTTTGAAATCGATAACCAAGTCTTCTTCTTTCTATTTTTATTTATTTAATAGAGAGTCAATTTCCTTTGTTCTCAATTTCAAGCTCTTTTTCCTTCATACATAAACTTTGGAATTCATGTCATGTCTTCTTTTTTCTTTCTTCTTGTGATGTGTTGTAGAATAATTTTTTTTTTGTTTTCATCAATGTGAAAGGTTTTACTTTTCATGCATAAACTGCAATTCAATTGTGGTTGAATAAATTAGGATGCTTCTCTCATATGCTTTTAATGGAAGAATATATGCTTTTGTTTTGGTTTTTCATCACCCTCATTTCATGAGAGATCTCAATTTCCTTTTTGATCTTGTGAAATAAAGTTTATTGATGTATGAGGTGTATCTACTTATAGTTAGTAGGACCTAACTTTCTTATACACTTATTGGTAGGCTAGGTGTCATCGTCGCTAGCTCTCCTTGTATGTCATGCCATGGTAATTCAGGTAAAAAGAAAGCATGTTTGAAAGAGTAAATGATGTTTGATAGAAGTGAACAAAGATTTCATAAGCCAATAAATCATAAGTCATCAATTAGATAGATATATAGATAAATAGATTTTATTAAAATGTCTATGGGATTAAATTGTTATATAGAACAACAAATTTTATATTTTGTGTTTGTTTCTAAGAGAATAATGTAAGGAATCACAATATCTAGAACTAGTGTTGTAATGATAGCTCATGTAATAGTAACAACGTGCATTACACTAAATATGATGACAATATGCATTCCCTTCTCCATAAAGGTAGTCTGGTGAGACTTAGAGATTAATGGAATTGGTCTTGGTAATGCCCATGCACCACTTCAGAGATCAAGTCAAACTTCTTGTTGAAGGTGTTCATGTGAGAGAGAATCAATTTCGATCTTAGCAAGTAAAGTAGAGCCCACTTGTCTAGGCAACATAGCGATGCTAAATTACGAAATAGCAGTAAAGAAAAGCATCAATCATGAGAATCACTAATAAGTGAGTTCATTGTCAAAGATGAAATTCACTGTATGATTATCAATTGTTGGTGTAGTTCACTAGAATATTCATCGTTGACATGGAGCTAAGTTCAATGTGCGTAATGTGGGCATTACAATGAAATTACACCTCTTTCATGTTTCGAGCTTGTAACCTATGGTACTTAGACTAGGACATGGGGCGGGTTTGGGCGACGTGTCTGATTCATGTTCATGATGGATGGTTTATGTTATCTTACCTCATCTTTTGATCTTCTAATGTGTTACATGTGAACCAAAAGTTTTTGTATATTACTAATATCTAACAAAGAATTAATGTGGAATAGAAGATACACTTACAAACCAAAATGATTATCACATGCACACCAAATATTAGGAAAATCCAAACTAGAGCATGTTGTATCTAATAAACAAATGACATAGTGGACATTGTGACCATAAATGCCACCAACTTCTTTTGTGCAAAAATTTGCAAGTTAAATGACCATGGGAATTTCAAACTGTAGTGAAAAACAAGTTAGATATGGAAAAACATGGAATGTTTCTCGGCCACCAAAGAGTGTTCCCATCTCCCTTTGCATAGTTGTTTCTATTGTAAACTTCCCTCACTAGTCCAGCTGAGCAGGGAAGCTTCTAATAAATAATTATCATGAATTTTTCATCAGGCAGTTAACTAAATAAAAAGCAAAACAAGGCTTGTCATATGAAGCTTTCGCCATTTCCTCAGTCAAAACGAAACCCCTTTGTGGGATATTTCCAATCTTTAAAAATTATTTCTATTGTAAATGACTTAGTCTTCAAGTTGTGGATGAAAAGTCAAGAAATTATTATTTTGGGAAGAGAGGAAAATTATCCATTAGAAAGAGAATTTATAAAAGGTTAAACCCTCTACCCAACTATGTTGTTGTTGAACTATTGATTACTATGCCATCATAAGAACTTCTATTTTCTAGTGCATATTTTGAGTTGATTCTTCTCTGCTTTTTCTTTTTGGATCATTTTAATCGTGCTTCATAGAATAGACAGAGGTAATTCTGGGTTATTACAAGGTGAATGTGTTGATCCATTGAGGGGAAACATTGTCACATGGAAGGAGATATCAAGGCACTAGACTTCGTCTCATTCTTTGTTGGTATTGGGTGTTAATTAAACCCAATTGCTAGAAAAACCCTTATCGATGGTTCCTTCAACAAGTGTGAGCTTCCACTCAGTGCCATAGTTGACCCAGTGGTTGGAGACTTCTCCATAATAGATATCTTTCATGGTGGAGTTTGGAAGCTTGTACCACTATTCTAGACTAGATTGGGTGTGATAGTTTCCTAGACTCCAAGCCCATCCTCTAGTTCAATGTTGACCACTGATAAAGAGAGGGTTGTACTTTGCATTATGACACTCTGGAAGTTAATAGTAGGGCCAAGGAAAACCTCACTACAATAATCAATCATTTTAAAAAATCCAATCAATCTCCTTTTGTAATTTTCTTCTTATAAAAAATCAAAATCACAAAAACATTTTGTTTAGCTTGCACTGAAATTTTATCTTCAATAGCTAGCAGATCCTTGGGGTTTGATACTGGATCCATCGTATCCAAGGAATATATTATTTACCCTCAAATTTTCTTCATTTTAAATATATATTTCACAAGGTTATCATAAGGTATTTTGTAGATTTGAGTTTTAGTACAACAAACATATCCATAGATCCGACAAAAGACTTCATCTAAGGGTTTGAGAAAGTAAGTCTAGATTCACCTTCAACCCTTTGTTTTGTTTCCAGATCTTATTTTATAATTAAATATCTATTTTTTAGGATAAAAATAGACATATTTCAATCGTTATATAATGTACTTTCTTGCTGGAATAATTTTTTGAGTTTTGACCCTAGGGGGATTTGAACCTTACTTTATGCAAGTGGTTCTAGATTGTTGGAAATTTCATTTTACTTGTAGATTTGAATTTTTTGGGCCATTAATATTATCACTAACTTTATTCCCAAGCTTCCCCACCAATAGATATATTGATCTAGTGTGTTTCTTCACTTTGGAGTGGCCCCAAAGGGAAATTTTCCTTGCTATTTTTTGTGTTTTTTTGCATCTTTTGTACTTTTGAAAGTACAAAACAACAAGGTATTAGTCAACTTACAAGCACTTATCATGAGGTATATCAAGGAAATCATCTCTCATTTGGTAAGGGCATTCATCCCTCAACTTGGTGTTGTTAAAAGAGTCACATCTTTCAAGGTTTGAGTGGTTTTAGGTTTTCTAATCTACATTATTTCCACAATTTATTTTCATTTTCAGATTAGTAAATCAATAATTAACCCCTACCCTCACCATAGGCATCTTATTTTAGGCACTAGTCTACTTATCTCTAGTGAAGTTGTATGTGTTCAAATTTGGGAAGCCTCCCATAGTCTTTAGTAGGAGTTAGCTTAAAGAGTGGGGATTCATGCCAAGGTGACAATGGGAACTTACCCTGTGGGATACCATCTTAGCGCCTCGAAGGACCTTGACAAGGTAACTAAATTGGGCGGTAACATGGCCCATAGATTCTCTATTGATAGTTATATATTGAGTAGAAGATTATGTAATGTTTTGTCAAGAATTGTTATTGTGTTTGGAGCTTTTCTCTAGGAGGTTTCCCCCTTGAAGATATTATCAAGAGATCTTTATTAGTTTTTATCTATTCTCTCTTGTGTTCTTTAGTATTGCACCACATTTATGTGATTGCTTTGAATTTTTTGGGTTACATACAATACACATTGACCTTTAACTCTTGGTTTTCCATTTTTGTCTCTCCAATTGAAATTGAAAGGTTTCGGTTTTTATTTCTAGGCAGAAATATTTAAAGAAAACATTATTTTGATCCATCCAATTTGGCAATCTCCTCTAGTGGTTAAATGTAAAGTAGATTGAGGACATTCATGGTAGCATGACGTACCATAAACAACATAAACAATAGTTAATTATTTGTGGATGGTGTTATGCAATGAAATTGATGGGTTTGTCGAACCAATCTAAAGAAATAATCATTTATACTATATGATGGTTAACATTGGTGAGAATCCAACATTCTATCGACTTCTATCAGTTTGGTTTACACCCTCATGCCATACTGAATGATTTACTTTCACTTTAACAACATTACTATCATGTATAAATATAGATTATATGTATATAGTAGTTGAATATGATGAATGTGATCTAAATTCATTCCTTGGTCGGGCTCATTACAAAACTGGTATTGTTATGCAAAGAATTTGGTAGAGAAATTTGCATGGGAGATTATTGAGAAAAAGAATTTAGAGATGGTAATGATTAATCCATGCTTGGTTTTAGTTTTAAGTTTACAGTTTGAGCACAACCATAATCACTAGAAATGCTTAGGCAAAGGTAAAAAATGTGGCTTAAAAAAAAACATAAAAGCACAAATGTTATGCCTTGTATGTGCAATATCTACAGATGGGAAACCAATGGATGCTTGGGGAAGCTGCAAAAACACTAAGAAATGTGGCACAATGTAAAATCTTTTGAGAGAAAATTTCAAGGAGGAAATGCATTTTATTCTTCTCCGATGCTTTCCTATAGCATTGTGTCCATTCAAGCTTCAACATATTGACCATTTTTTTTTAGATCTTCTAGGGCATACTATAAACACCAATAATTTTAGTTGTTACAATTTGATAGCTTTCAAGGAGTAAAAAACCAATGCTTCTCACCTCTACTCCATCAAGCTAAAGGAGACTTGTACTTCATTAAGCTAAAAGAGATTCCACATAATAATGTTGGTGTAATTTGTTCCCATCGATGGCACTTTCCTTGGCCTTACAAATTCAACCCTAAACAAACCCATCTTTACATTTTGTTGGAGAACAAGGAGAAGGGAAGCTACACTCAAAATTGTATTGTGCACAAAAGCCTCAAAGTTCAATTTTGAAAACTAAGTTTTGAGTGACAGAGTATTTGCAAAGTCTTGATTTTTATTCCGAAGATGACAATATTTATATAAGACAGAGAAACAGAGACAAAGATTGTCATTCCACAAATGATCTATGTTGGTGAAGTAAGTGGGCTATAAATAGCTCGTTTATGAATCATCTTGATGCATATACATTTACTATAAAATACTGATATCTAGCAATGATGGGTGATGGAAGTGGAATGTTGTCAATGAACATAATGGGTTAATCTTGCTTGTTTCAAATCGTGGATTTAATACTCATATTTCATATGGTTTTCTTAATACTTTAATATCACAAATTTTGATTTGATATTTAGTGCTACTTCTTTGGTAAGAGTAATGATTTTGATAATGTCTATTTACAATATATTCATAACATATTTAAAGCACATTATTATGCTAAGTGATACTAATGCAAAATTATTTAAATTTAATCCATTTGTCCCTAAGGTGTGGCTACCATAAAGCATAGCTAATATGTTAAATTCTTTATTATAAACACTTAATTTTTTTTTTCATAAATCCATTTTAATTATAATTTCTAAATATAGTTATGAATTGCATATTCTTCGTCGTCCTTCCAAATCAATGAATGAAATTTCATGTTCATAACTTTCTTGCATTTTTTAGGACTTCGGTTAATTTGTTTACTTTTTAACATTTACTTAATATAATTAAGAAATTAATGTGTGACTATCTAATTACTACGTTCTAATGATTAGCAAACTTATTTGAAATTATAAATTTACTTCAATATTAATTTGTTTCTCTAGATTAGTGGTCAACTAAGACAGAAACTCCACCACAATCCCAATAAACAATTTATACTAAAATTAAAATTAAGTTTAGTGAATTAAATATTATAACAAATTTGATTTACAATCCCAAATTAGAGTTTATGATAAAATTAAAATATGCCTTTTTGGCGTTCATCAACCACACCCACAATTATGTGGCTGTGCTAGTATGTATAATTAAGTTCTAAAGTGTTTTAAATTCTATAGATTTCGCGAATTGTTTTTTGGTAGGATTCCGTTCTAAAGGGTCCACAGGACTTTATGTATAACTACTGAAAGCTCTCGCGAATTGTTTTTTATGGGATTCCGTTCTAAAGGGTCCACAAGACTTTACGTACAAGGGAAACTTTATTTTTATTGACGTGTGGAAGCGCTACTCTGAAACTGAACCGGCATCTTTCTTAACTCATTGCTCAGATTTGCCTGTAATCTACTTTCACTGCTGCCATGGCAAGCCCGAAGCCTCGTCTGGTCATCTTTCCCAGCGCGGGAATAGGCCATCTCATCCCCTTCGTCGAGCTCGCGAAGCGCCTCTCGGAACGCCATGGACTGTCTGTTACCTTCATGACATGCCAGTGGATGTTCCCCTCTCATCTCATCGCTGCTTTCTCGGAGCGCATGGCATCCGCGTCTCTGGACATCACCTTCGTCCAGCTGCCCATCGAGGTGGAGATCGAAGGCGCAGAAAGTATGAAAATCGAAACTCGATTAGCTAAGATTATGGAGAAATCGAAAGGATCGGTAGAGATTGGTCTCAGATCCCTCCTCGACTCTGGCTCGCCCGTCTCTGCTTTCATCACTGATTTTTTCTGCTCCGCCATGTTTGATGTGACAGCCAAACTCTGCATACCCACGTACGTTTTCTTAACTTCGACTGCTTCTCTGCTCTCTCTCATGTTATCTATTCCGAAGATCGTCTCCGAGATTCCAATTTCGTTTAAGGATGCCGATTTTCCGGTAGAGGTACCAGGCCTTTCGCCGATCTCGAGCAGGGATATGCCGACTCCTCTGCAGGACAGGTCGGATGAAGCCTTTTTCTGGTTTGTGCACCATTTCTCGCGCCTTCGGGAAATAAAGGGGGTTTTGGTAAACACCTTCGAGGAGCTGGAGACTGAACCGATCAAAGCCCTTGTGGAAGGAAAGATATTTAATGCTCATCGAATACCCCGCGTTTATCCAGTTGGGCCGGTCATATCGTCGTCGCCGCTTGAATCCCTTAACGAACTTGTCCAAGACCGGCGGGCGGATTCCCTCAACTGGTTAGACAACCAACCGCCTTCGTCGGTTCTGTTCGTTTCCTTCGGAAGCGGAGGCGCCCTGCCCGAGGCGCAGGTTACCGAACTCGCCCTGGGGCTAGAAGCGAGCCGACATCGCTTCCTGTGGGTGCTGCGCAGTACTCCTACAATGGTCTTTCAACCTAGCAAGGAAACAGAGCTTTCCCAAATCTTACCTGAGGGATTCGAGAGCCGAACCAGGGACCGAGGACTTGTTGTTCCTTCATGGGCGCCTCAGATTCCTGTTCTTTCTCATCCATCCACAGGCGGTTTCCTTTGTCACTGCGGTTGGAATTCAACTCTGGAGAGCATCTCACATGGAGTGCCAATGATCACTTGGCCTCTTTTCGCCGAGCAGAGGATGAATAAGTTTCTACTGGTCAATGAGTTTAAGGTTGCGATTGAAGCAAAGATGGAAAGCGACGGGTTTATAAGGAGAGAGGAAGTGGAGAGAGCGGTTAAAGAGTTGATGGAAGGAGAAGGAGGCAAGAGGGTAAGGGCGAGAGTGAGAGAATTGAAGGAGAAGGCCATGACTGCGTTGGAAGAAGGAGGAAGTTCATACACGGCCATGGCCGTTGCAGTGTCTGAGTGGACAACAAATGCAGAAAGCTCTGCAGGTATAATGCCCAGGACTTAACAAACTCCAACAGTAAATCTGTATTAACTGTTTATTGTCAATCCAGATGTGAACTGGGTTTTTTCAGGGATTATGTGTTTTAATAAATTTGTTAATTATTTTTTATTATTATGATTTTTTTACATTTATAACTTTACATATTATTTATATTTAATTGTATAATAAAATTTTATACAATTCTGAAATTTTTATTGAATTTTATAATAAATTTTTATATAATTCTGATTTGAAAATAATATATAAAGCTACCTATTTAATGATTTTTCTTTCTAAATTTTAACTTAAGCGCAAAGCAATCTTCAAGCACTGCTGTTATACATCTCTGCCACTCACTCTGACCACCTTATCTTTTTATTATATCTTGCATAAGGTATAAGATTATTTTAAATCTTTAAAAACTACAAAGATCTGAAGGGCATTACACCCACAAAGCACTGATAAATTGAAGGTTTCCTTTTATCAAATACCATGGGCAAAGATGTTCCAAGATAGCTTCATCATACACAACGCTTAACTTGATGCCAAGACGATTAAATCAAAAAGTAATATATTTAGGGAAGAGAATCAAGAGGCGACAGATTATCAAAACAGGCTTTAAAAAATCTTTCAACTCTTTTTAAAACATATTTTAGTAGTTTAGAGGGGGAATAATTTATTTGTTTCCTAGTTCAAAGATGGAGATCTTAATAGCTATAGTATTTAGCTTTGTATGAAAGACACTTTACTTTTTAGTAATTGTCTTTTTTGGACCCACAGAAGAATTCTGTGTAGCAAAGTTTTTTGGATTAGTCCATAAAAACAAAATGATATTACGATGTAATGTCTGTTTTAAAAATAGATTATATTTTTATAAATATAATGTGGAAAAAAATAAATGATTTAATATCATTGTTATTTACTTAATATAAAAGTAAAAAATATTAACTTTATGTATTTAATTTAAATATTTAGAAAACATTCTTATGTAATTTTTGTCCAATTTTGATTTGAATAATGTTTATTAATATTGTTGTAAGTAAAAATATATATACAAGTTTAGAGCATTTTGATGTAATTTTTGAAATATTTTTATTTAAATAATGTTTATTAAATAATTAATATTATTATAAATAATAAGTATATGCCAGTATTGATGCTAAATATAGTTATAGGATAATAATTTTATATATTTATATTAATAATAATTTAATCTATTCAATAGTGTATAGCGGTAATTTAATCTATTTATCCCTTATAATTTAATCTATTCAATAGTGTATAGCGGTAATTTAATCTATTTATCCCTTATTCCATTAAAATAAAATTTAAAATAAATATAATATTCTTAATTAATATTATATATAAATTTATTAATTTCTATAATAGAGTTTTTATTTATCTTAAATATTAAATTACAACCCAGCAAATTACCGTACGCTTTGTTTTATCCCAAACACTTGAAACACTATGGACTTGCAATAAACGAAGTTATGACACAGAAATTCTGACTCTATAAAATTAGATGCACATAAAACTCTCGGCTTTTAATCTATTTTATATGAAATCTATTTTATTTTATTCAAATAAAGGAAAATAATTTTAAATAAATTTTTTATCCAAAAGTTAAATGGATAAAAAGAATATTGGGACTAATCTTTAAGAGGATTATATATAAAAAACGATTTTATGCATTATTGAATATTGGGTGATCAATACATCATTCAATGCTGTGCAGTTGGATATTGCATAGTTAGATATTTCGTACCGTATATAAAAAGATTCTTTCAAAATCAATAATTTATCCGCAACATTCAATACTGCTTAGTTGGATATTGAATAAAGCAAGGTTCATTCAATTGTGACGATTTTAGTGATGTATAGTTGTTTGGTAAAATATCAAAGTCGATGAATGATTGAGATCTATAATTGTAGATGGCATCGACATGAGTAGATGAGACAAGTGGTGTGGAGTTGTTAGGTGATGAGATGGTATATGATGGAATCTACCAACAACGAAAGAGCGCACTCATTTAAATGCTAAATGCATACCGAGTTGTAAAGTGTGAATTGTTGAAATATATTATACAATGCAAACACAAACAATTAAGTAGTGTTCATATTAGTCCCGTGAGTCCAGCGCGATTGGTAAAGACAGGACCTTCCTCCAAGTGTTGGGAGGAGGTCTCGAGGTCAAACCCTGCTGGGTCTCCGAGACAAAATTTGTAATGGCTGCTGTGCTAGACTGGATACAGTGAATGTAAATGATATATATCTCTTATATATATCGAGATAATTTCTAGTTGAAAAAAAAAAAAAAAGTAGTGTTCATATTATGGAATTTTAAGTTACTAGTCTACTCCTATAGTGTAGGAGATTTTTGTTTAAATTATTATTATTTTTTATTATTTTTTTTTATTATTTTTTTATTTTTTTAACTTAAAAATATTATTTAATTATTTATTGATTGTATAAAAAGAAAAGTTGATATTATTTATAATGGGTTGTTAGTGTTTACATTTTATATATGAGATTAAAAGTTAGATGTTTTTGAATATTTTTTTTTTTGTAATTATGATTTGTATAAAAAGCTTGTTATAGGAAATTGTTATAATAGTAGGTGTTTCTTGGAACATAAATTGTTATTGTTGGAAACCAACTCCGCTATAGTTGATTGTTTATGACTGTGTTAATTATAAGACCTTGAAAAATACAGTGTTGAGTGGCAACTATTAACATAAGACATATATAGGAGGACTAGATCCATACTCTGTCGATTGACCTCAAAACTAAAAATAGTTAGAAACATTAGACCCATATAAAAAATTGTGAGACCATAACAAAAGGAAGACCTGGTGATCTTCAAGCTTGTCGCCATTGTTGAGTAGAAGGGAGTAGGATAGGCACCCTTGTCTCCTCTGTCACAAGAGAAAACACAACGTCTCGAGTGTAGTTGAAAGGCATGGTTGAGGATGTATGTTTCTCCATAAGCTCAATGCGAATTTTCAAATCAAATACCTCGTGAAGAAGGAGCATCGCAATCACATCAAAAGGAAGCAGACGTTGAATTGGAATCGACACCTCAACACATCGAAGGAGTTGAACCGACAATTAACTAGCTTGGAAGCGGTGCGAAGACTTTTTGGAATTCTCGTTAATTAATTTTGGTTGTGTAAAACCAGGCCACCGTTTGAAATGACAAAACCATTGTAAATCATTTACATGACTGTAAATGTATTACAGGTGTGGGATATTAGCCCTGATTAGTCATTAGGTTGCATTAATTGAGTAGGTAACTGCTTGAACAAAACGTAATAGTATTTAGATAGGAGGAAGAAGAGCGAAAAAACTATGGGTCCTTAGACAAGTTTTTCTTGTAATAGTTGTAAAGGATAAACGACTGTAATTATGTTTTCTTCTGAAATGAATAGAATAGAGGAAATTGACCCAAATACACAGTGTTGATATTGTTATGGTTTGACTGTGTTGTTATGTGTTTATGGATGATGTTCATAGTGAATGAATGAATAATTGAATGAGTTCAATTGTTTCTCTTCTGTAAGATTATGCAAGGAGTGCATGCAGAGCGCAATGAGTGCATGTGAAGAAGTCTTTTTCGACTTAAAGCTTAGAAGAGATAGCGGGGAGATTCCATATGCAGACTATGCATATTGAGCGCAAGGAGTGCATATAGAAACAAACTTGTGTTAAAGTTTGAAATATTAGGAGGTTGAGCGCAGAGTATGCCAAGAGGGCATCAGAAAGTCTTCTAAAAAAGACACAGAGTGCAAGTGTGCGCTAAGGGGTGAGATTTAAATTTCATTTGCCAGAAGTTTAGGAGGAGTAGTGGTTTTAAGTCTCGAGAGGAAACACTTAGAAAATTTTCTAAGTTTTGAAGAGTTGAAGTGTTCAGAGGTGGAGCATAGAAAATTGAAGTTCAAAGAAAGAACAAGTACGGAGGATTGAGCGGGAGAAATCCTTCAAAAAAGAATTTTGAAGATTGGACAAGATCGAGGGTCAAGACCCATTTAGAAAGAGTCAAAATCTTACAAGTCATTAGATCTTGGAGAAGTAGCGCACTGGTTAGTCGCGAGGAGTTATCAGAATTTCGCGAAACCAAAAGATTTGGAAGAAGCAAAGTGAAATTCGTGAAATCGCGAAACGCGAAATCCTAAAATCATCATGACCGTCCATTGAAAGAGGACATGTGGCGACAGATCAACATTTCGTTGATTCATAAATCGAGAAGTTGGAGGTACGAGTCGTGAGGATTCACAAAACGCGAAATCGTGACATAATCACAACCATTGACTTGAGAGCCAGTGTGGACCATTGATCTGACCCGAATATTTCACAATTTCGGGTATCGGAGGATCGGGAGAATGGAGGTGAATTGCATCGGGAGTTCCCGATACACGAAATCCCGACATGCTCGAAAGGATTGGCCCCCGGTCATACTGAAGGGTCATATGGATGGAGGATAAGGGAGGAGATAACATGCGCTAGATCCTTGTCGGAATTTCGAGACTCGGAAGTTCGAAGGAAGGAGAGTCGGTTGACTCATATAGCCAATACGTGAAATCGCGACGCACCTTTTCGAATAAGCATGTGGTCACAAGGAGTGGTTACGTGGAAAAAGGCTTGCACTTAGAGCTTGTTCATGCGGGTGGAAGTTTCATAGAGACCCGTGGATTGTTTTCTTAGAGGTTCCATCAAGGAATCAAAGACTGCTTCGATTCAGTCTTGAGAAGATCCTAGACCGGGAGGTTGCACAACCCTTAGAGAGGAGGGGGTTTGCACCACCTCGCTGCGTAACTCGAAGACCAACTCTTGAAGAGTGGAAAGGGCTCCAAGAATGTGTTGTGTATTCTCATCGTTGTTGTCACTTCTTGTTCCTACATGTGATGGTGCCAGAGAGTGTGTCGTTGAATTGTCCTCGTAGTGAACTTTGTCACTACTACCGATAGGATTACTATGAGTGTTGGGTGGTGGGATCTCGAACGAAGTCCAACCCAGAAAGGAATTCGGGGCGTAGCCAAGTGAGTGCCCCTTTCTATCAAACCACTCAATTTTGCATCCCCATCCTCCCAGGGTATGACTACTTTCTTGATGTTGATCCCTACAATTGTTTGTTGGTGTCTTGGACCTCTTCCCATGAGAGTGTCGTTTATCCATGCATTATACCGTGGAGATGGGTCGACCCATAGGGATGTGGGCACCCCTTCCTCGCTTCAGGCGTCCCCTTTGCCTTGGAATTTGATTCTAAAAAAATGTGATCTCTCTAAGATGAAAATGTAAATGTGGATGAACCTGTACAGATAAGATCTAGCTAGCAAAGGACATACACAGTTTGCAGAAAAAAAATGAGAAAAGACAGAAATGAGAGAGAGAGAATCAAAGAATTGTATTAGCTGAATGAATGAATGATAATTTACACATGATATACTCTGTATAACTCAACTAATGAGCATTGGAAGAGAAGCCAATGCGCCATAATAGTGGTCTAGAGTGATATGGACACACATTGACAGTTACGGGAGTTAAATGCCACCTAGTCTAAGTCAACTAGTCTCTCAGTCCTCAGTTAACTGACTGAAAGCATAAGTAATGTGCCACTCTGGTGATAATCCCAAGGACAATGTGCATTAGCAGTGATGATCCCAATGTTGCATGGTGATGGAACCAATGTGACATCAAGACTCCACTCAACTGATCCAACTGAAGTGTGAAATGAAGAGAATATTCCTCTAGAATGTAGGAAAATGAATATTCTCCCTAAAATGTAGGACACTGCATAATGACTAATAAACATAGGGAAAACCTTAGGAAAAATAAATCCTAGGTGTGTGTCTGAAGTATCTCCAACACCCCCCATGAACATCACTATGGTGAAAATAAAAGAATGGGTCATGGCAACGAGGCCATGTTAGGTACCCGAAAACAAAAGACACACTGAAATAAAACAGGAAAGAGGGAAAACCTCATGGGAAACCCCCCCCTCAAGGTACAATGTATCAAAAAAAAGAACTGACAACTTCTAGGAAACCGTGTCCTTCACTCCAAGATGACTGGGCAGATAATGAAACTTTTGCTCAGTGAAGGTCTTGGTGAAAATGTTTGTAGTCTGTTGATCTAAAATTGAAGAAGACTTGTATTCTTGAAAATATTTGCAAGTAAAATTTTATGTGTTAAAAATGCAAATGGATCATCTTTGCAACACAACTTATAATAGGATTTACTCATTCAATATGCATATAAATAGCAGCATAATCAATGAACAAAAAACACATAACACAACAAATGATAAAGGAGTTCACCCATCTCTTGGGCTACATCTCCTGGTCCAGCTTCCAACGGATCATTTGTATTATTTGCTCAAAGTGCTAAAAAAAATGTTCTTTACAATGCTCAAACTGCCAAATAGACTGCTCCAATGGCTTCAGAACGTCCAAAAACCCCTAGTTGGGCTTTTTCAGCACCTCGTTTGGCCAAAAATTGAAGAAGATAGGCTTCCTGGAAGTCCCCCCTTCAAGCTTGTTGTCTCTGCATCTACAAAACACACCTTTCATGGCTCAACCTAGCCCACATGCATATTTAAGCGTAAAAACCTAGCACCAGATGCAACCACACAAACGGTGTGAACTGTAGGACAGTTATGGGCGCACCTAGCCCCTAACCGTCAAGGACCAGGTCATATTAACCCATGCGACCACGCGGTAGCATAAATATGGGCTCCCGTTTAAAAATACAATGGTCAAAGGCCAAATGGCGGTCCATTGTAATAACCGTTGGAACAAACGTTAACCACACGCGCGCACCATACACCATAGCTATGGGTCATATGTTATATAGCATGCGACCAAGGGCTGGGGCTAAGCCCCGGCCTGGTCGCGGCCCAAACCACCCGCATTTCAAACTTTAATACAATTCGTTCCATATGTATAATAAGTAACAAGAGGTGGCGCGTCGATTGGCGGCTCTTTTCCAAGTCGTTGCCCCTGCCCGGAGGTCGCGGGGTCGACTCCGGCCAACTACATAAGTTTTAACCAAATAATAGATGACACGTGGCGACCATTAACTAGGCCACGTGTCGTCGCTCCATTTGCTGCCAAACATGCCAAGTCACCTGCCAAATGTCTGAATGCCATCCTGCCATGTGTTGTACGACCTGCCACATGCCGTACGACCTGCCACGTCAGCGTCCGTATGGACTGTATAGTCAACAACCCTTTTTTGCCTATTTGTAAATTTGAACAGAATGCGATATCTTTCGCTCCCGACGTCCGTTTGAACCCAAACGAGTTGCGTTGGGTTTGCAATGACGAGTTCTACGCTCTCATCCGATTTGAAGCGATTCCGAGCACTTTGAATTTTTGAGAAAAAATTGATCCCTTGATCACACCTTCCCATTGGAAAGCTTTTGGACCTCCAAAAGACTATTTTCAGTCTATTTGAAGATGAGGGTATAGTTCCCTCACCTTTCCAACCTCAATCCACTTGGATTTGCTTGGATTTGTTCCTTTAAGACCAACTCGAAGATACTCCACATTTCCTCGTTTTGAAGTTCGCATTCTTCTGTCAAGGATGGTGTCTTTATGCAGTTCTGTAAGATATTCTGGGGAAAAATCATCTATAGAAGGAATCTGAACATGCTCTCCATGATCATCAATCAACGGAGGCTCATACAATTTCAAATTCTCTAAATTAACAACTGCATACATTTGCATATAAGGAGGCAAATCTAAACGAAAGCCATTGTTACCAATCTTGTCGATAATCTTGAAAGGACCATATCGAATCGGTTTCAATTTTTTACCTTCTCCTTTAAGCCTCTCCTTACTGATGTAAAGCCAAACTTCATCTCCAACTTGGAAACTATGATCAACACGATGCTTG
>ML783145.1:749222-767687 GCA_009831015.1 Picea engelmannii | reverse complement strand
ACCTTCTCCTCTTGTGAGTTTCAACCTTGTGAGCATCAGAAAACAAAACACTTGCAAATAATCAAGTCTTCAAAAACCTATGCTCTGATACCAACTTGATCTAAAATTGAAGAAGACTTGTATTCTTGAAAATATTTGCAAGTAAAATTTTATGTGTTAAAAATGAAAATGGATCATCTTTGCAACACAACTTATAATAGGATTTACTCATTCAAGATGCATATAAACATCAACATAATCAATGAACAGAAAACACATAACACAACAAATGATAAAGGAATTCACCCCTCTCTTGGGCTACATCTCCTGGTCCAGCTTCCAATGGATCATTTGTATTATTTTCTCAAAGTGCTCAAAAATGTGCTTTACAATGCTCAAACTGTCAAATAGACTATTCCAATGGCTTTAGAACGTCCAAAAACCCCTAGTTGGGCTTTTTCGGCACCTCGTTTGGCCAAATATTGAAGAAGATAGGCTTCTTGGAAGTCCCCCCTTCAAGCTTGTTGTCTTTGCATCTACAAAATGCCCCTTTCATGGCTCAACCTAGCCCACACGCATATTTAAGCATAAAAACCTAGCACCGGACGTAACCGCACAAACGGTGCGAACTGTAGGACAATTACGGGCGCACCTAGCCCCTAACTGTCAAGGACCAGGTCATATTAACCCATGCGACCACGCGCTAGCATAAATATGGGCTCCCGTTTCAAAAGATAATGGTCAAAGGCCAAATGGCGGTCCATTGTAATAACCGTTGGAACAAACTTTAACCACGCGCACGCATCATACACCATAGCTGTGGGTCATATGTTATATAACGCGCGACCAAGGCCCAGTCGCGGCCCAAACCACCCGCATTTCAAACTTTAATACAATTCGTGCCATATATATAATAAGTAACAAGAGGTGGCACACTGGTTGGCGGCTCTTTTCCAAGTCGTTGCCCCTGCCCGGAGGTCGCGGGGTCGACTCTGACCAACTACATAAGTTTTAACCAAATAATAGATGACACGTGGCGGCCATTAACTGGGCCACATGTCGTCGCTCCATTCACTGCCAAACATGCCAAGTCACCTGGAAACTATCCGAATGCCATCCTGCCACATGTCGTACATCCTGCCACGTCAACGTCTGTACGGACTGTACAGTCAACAACCCTTTTTTGCATGTTTGTAAATTTGAACAGAACACGATATCTTTCACTCCCGACATCCGTTTGAACCCAAACGAGTTGTGTTGGGTTCGCAATGACGAGGTCTATGCTCTCGTCCGATTTGAAGCGATTCCGAGCACATTGAATTTTTTAGCAAAATTTGATCCCCTGATCATCTATTCTGCTGAAGGACAAAACTGTAGGTCGATGATCTCCTCATGTAGTGCATATGGATCTCGATGTGCTTCATCCGCTACCTATGAACTAGATCTTTGCAGAACTTCAAAGTTCTCTGGTTGTCACACTAGATGACGATCAGCCGGTGAAATTGAATTCCCAGCTCAGTGAGAAAATGTTGTAGCCACATAGACTGAATGGTTATGTTAACTACCCCTATGTACTCTGCCTTGGTTGAAGAGAGAGAAAAAACATCATGATTCTTTCTTGACCAACAGATGGGCCCAAAACCTAGACTGAGTGAGTAACCGGATGTGGACTTACGATCAATGTTGTTGCCAACCCAGTCAGAATCAATGAACCTGAGAAGGTCCAATGAAAAGTCTTCTGCATAGTGAATCCCAAAGGTGATGGTGCCTTGTACATATCGAAGGATATGCTTTGCAGCCTTCCAATGTAGCTCATGTGACTCTTGTATGAACCAGGATACTGCTCCAAATACATAGGAGAGGTATGGTCTGGAGTGTGTGAGATACAACAAGCTCCCCACTAGCTGTTTGTATAGTGTGTTGTCCACCAGTGGAGTGTCCCCGCCATCCTCAAGTCTATCTATTGATAGGAAAGGAGTTGGGGAAGATTTGTAGTCTGTCATGTGGAATCTCTCGAGGATATCTTGTGCATACTTGGCCCGAGACAGTTTGATGCATGATGCATCCTGACTGATCTTGAGAGTAAAGAAGAAATGTAGCGGACCCATGTTCGTCATCAAGAACCTGTCATGCAAAATCCTCTTGACTGCAACAATCGCTGAATTTAAGCAACTGGTGATCAACAAATCATCAACATACAAAACTAGGAGTAGAATTGAATCAATCGTCCTGAGCATGTAAATGTTTAGGTATAAATTACAATGTACAAGGTTCTGTGATAGCAGGTAGGAGTCCATCTTGACATACCATGCCCTCAAGGCCTACTTGAGGCCATATAGGGACTTCTTCAGTCGACAGACCAAAGATAAATCCTACATGAAGCCCCGGGGCTGCTCCATATATATATCTCCTCAGAGAGATCTCCGTGAAGAAATGCATTCTTCACGTCCATCTGATGGAATTTCCATCCCTTCGTTGCCGCAATGGAAAGTTCCAAGCGTATGGAATCCATCTTTTCTATTAAAGCGAAGGTCTCATAATAGTCAATGTTGTGCACCTGCTGAAAGCCTTTTGGGACTAGCCTGGATTTGTATCTACTAACCTATCCATTTGTTGCACTCTTGGTCCTGTAGACCCATTTGCACCTGACAAGTTTCCTTTCTGAAGGAAGGGGAACCATATCCCAAGTCTGGTTCTCAAGGAGGGAGTTGTACTCCTCCTGCATGGCGGATTCCCAAAAGGGATTTCTAGTATCCTCTCCATAGGATTGTGTATTTGAAGACTAAACCAAGAAAATATGCATGGGTGGCATCAGTTCAGTGGAATTAAGTGCAAGAGGAGGCTCCTCAAAATCAGATCGAGTACTCCTGGTATCAGTTGAATCCCCAACAAGATCTCTTGCATCTTGAAGAGTAGTCTTTGTTGATTTTTCAATAAGCAAGGTTAAGCTTGAAGTTCATTCCATTTTAGCATTTAACTTAACCATAACCAATAATGTTGCAGAACCCAAGATCACAAGAAGAAACACCATGCACAAGAACACAAGAAGTATCTTGGGAAACCCTTCTCAACAAGGGAAGAAAACCCAACCAAATCCTTTTCTATATTCTTCAAGAGAAAGACCTTCACCACCAAGAAAACCTAGCACACAAGGGGGTGCTTGCAAAACGTATAAGACTAGTGCCCAAGAGAGGTGTGCAATTTTCCCAAGTAGATGTACCTGCTGAAATTTCCAAACTCACACAAAAGATATGATTCCTCAATGGGGAATTTACCTTTACTTATACTAACCTGAACCTGTCAACATAAGTGTTTATTGGCACAGCATGGCCGGCCTCACTAGATTATAATATAATTAATATTAACCAGATTAATTATATTTTACATTAATTACTAGTCACATTAAGGTGGGGCCGACCTGTACCCTTTACATTACAATTAGGGTTACATGCAGGTCTGTCTCTTGAACAATATATCAAGGGATCTGATACACCCACTAGGGGCACATCCATAGAGATGTCCATATCTCTGGCTCACTGCATTACAAAGAAGAACTAGTTCTTCACATGTTCACCTGTGCTCATCCATAGGCATGTCCACTCAACATATATTCTTTCCCACTACATCACACATGAGAGTCATCTGGAGTTTCTCGTCAACTCTGCTGCTTGGAGGAGGCTAATACATCATATTCATTTATGTTCTCATGACGATGCACCCAACACTTTGGGATTTCACACGTTCACCTTGTGCTCAGCCACAGGCACGTCCAACTCAACAGATTGCCTTTCCCATAGGATAATCATATGGAGTTCTTCTCAACTCTATGAATGGAGGAGGTCATCTCTACATTCCAAATCTGTCTCAGATAGGAACCACGTACCCTTTTTAGGGGATTTCTCTCAGGTTTGTAAGCTGGATAAAGTCTCACATAGCTACAATGATCCACATCTCACAAATTTGTAAGTTGGAGAATGTCTCACATAGCTGCAATCATCAAAACTCCCTCTCAGCTAGGGAGGCATTCTTCATCATGCCAAGTCTCACATGGATGTACTCTGAATTTTGTCTTCACTGGAGTCATCAATACTCCCTCTCAACTAGGGAGGCACTCTTCACCAAGTTAGTTTGGTGAAGATGTTTGCAATCTTCTCATGTGCAGGAAGGTACTACATATGATTTTCCTCTGCATCATATCTCTGATATAAGAATATTTCATATCATCGTGTTTCAATCCATTAGGAATCATTGGTTTCTCAAGGAGCTTTATACATGGCTCTTGGTTATCACCATAGGGTCCATCTCATGATCAAGTAAATCTATCAGAATATTGTGAAGCCATACTGCTTCACACACTCAATGGTACATACTCTGCTTCTGTGGTATTCAAGACCACAGAGAATTTGTTTCTTGATGCATCAGGAAACTATGGAAAACTTAATGTTAGAACATCAACCGGATGTGCTCTTCTGGTCCATTGTACTTTCTGCTCAATCTGAATCGACATATCCCGCAAACTCAAGTTCACACTAGAGGCATATCTCATGCCATATCCAACTGTGCCTTGTATATATCTTAATACATGTTTTGTTGTTGTCTAGTGAGTCTGTCTTGGTTGAATCATGAAATGACTAAGCATATTCACAACATGGCATGAATCAAGTCTAGTGTTAACTAGATACATCAGTGATCCAATCATCTGTGGATCATTCTCGTCTGAATCATCATCAATCTTCTTCTTTAAATCCATCATGGTGGATTTTTCATTCTGTCATACTTTAACTTCTTTAATATTTTCACTGTATATTTTCCTTGACTCAGGAAAATCTCATCGGTTCTCTTCCATACTTCTTGTCCCAAGAAGTAGTGCATCATACTCATATTCTTCATCTCGAATTCATAAGTCAAGGATTACTTGTATCCAACAACAAGGCTTTCTGAATAAGTCATCAAAATCAGGCTCTCGTCACTTACACTGTAATGATATAGGTTTGGATAAAAAACACTCTTGTTGAAATCCAAACTCATCAAGAATTTATCTATCTGATATACTTTCCAACTCATGGATGGTAGTATGGATGGAAGTGTATCAATTTTATTGGATCAAGTGTCTCATCATAGACAACTCCCTCTGTTTGTGATAAACCTATGGCTATAGATCTTGTTTTGTATTTCTTGACACTTCCATCAACTGCATGCTTTGAACTTATAGATCCACTTGAAAGTTACCACAAACTTCCCTTCTGGTCCCTGAATAATATCTTATGCATCATTCTTTAAGATATACTGGTATTCTTATGTTATGACATCTTTTCATACATGTTCTCATGTTTCTTCTTTAAGACAAAGAGGATCAACATCAATAAGGTGGCTCATGACTGAAGGATAGCTTTAAAAATATCTTTTACTTTCTCAAGATGTGCCTTGAGGGGCTTGTATGTTTCTCTTCCTCCTGCAGAGTGAGCCTAGGAAGGCCTTTTATGCCCTACTGCAATATCTCTTGGACATATCAACTAGAGAAACTGGATCCAATGGAATAATGTCTGTCTCCCGCTGAAATGTTGAAGGGGGAGAAGGTATTGTCTCACTGTCAATCTCCATATGAGATTCTTTGGATCTTTGAAAGACTATCTCTCCTTCAAGGACAACATATCAGCTTGTCTCAATCTTTCTCTGACCAGGGATGTAGATCTGGAATGTCTTCGATGATTCACTATTTATCCCATAAATGTATCATTTCTCCCTGAAGGGTCTAGCTTGGACTTCTTCTCTTTGGGTACATGCAAATACAATGGGCACCCAAATATCCTGAAGTGTTCAATCTCAAGCTTCACTCCAATGAATATTTGGGAGTTATGTTTTTCAAAGTTTGGTGAAGCCTCTTGTTCTGAACATATACTGTGTTATGCATGCTTTTTCCCATGGATTCATAGAAATATTATGATCATGCATTATTTCATTGATTGTCTCAAGGATGGTTCTATTCTTCCTCTTTCTCAAATAGTTTTGACTCCCTCTAAAGGATAAGCATCTTCCTTTGTTCTTAACCTGTCTGGAAAATGAAAACAAGAGGAACCAAAACTAGAATATCTCCTAAAGGAGAATAATGAGTACATATCTAGAATCAAAACAATTTAAGGATTGTTGTCACAGCTACAACACCTACTTGTAATGTAGCAAACTTTAGAAATATAGTTTAGAGGAATGATAATTACAACAATCAAACTTGGAGACTTCACTTCCAGTGTGTTGTTCCTCTGAATGCACTGAGATCCCTCTGGATCCAAGACTTCAGAAAAAGGTTCCTTCGTCCTACAATTACCCTCATGACAATGATACAAATACTATATATACAAGTGTATACCTAAGGGTGATGATATGATTTCTCCAATGGCACATGGTTGATCTTTGTCCTCTGACATCTTCATGAAGGAGGTATGTCACAGTGACACCTTTTTGTATCACCCACAACAAGTCTTCCTTTGAAGTCTTGTCTTCCAGGAACTTGAAGTTGCTTGATCCATCAAGCTTATCTTCCATCATAGTTTTGTTCATCATAATTTTAAATTCTTCACAACCCTTTGTCAACTGGGCTAGAAAACCTAACGACTAGGCTAGGCTAGTACTTTTAAGTTTTTTTGGACTTATGACTACCAACAATAAGACTTTGAAAGATAGGAGAACACTGGCGAGTTGAAGAGCTCCTTTTAATGAGTTTGCAGAAACCCTAATACTAAAATTTCTACATAAATTAGCGAAACCCTATGGCCAAAATTTCAAAATGCTTGGAATTTTGATCTGAAGCTTGTTGGAGGTGCACTGAAGGCGGTTGTACACTCCTATGCCATTACCCCCCCCAACTTCCAAGTGCCAAGTGATGAAAACCTCCAGAAGAGCAGGCCGTACAGATTTTCTGGGAACCCTAGGAGGGTCATACAGTTTCTACAGAAGAGAGAAAGGATGGTTGAAAGTTGTTTGTGCAATGGGTTCTTCAAGACCTATGCTCTGATACCATGTTGATTTTTCAATAAGCAAGGTTAAGCATGAAGTTCATTCTATTTTAGCATTTAACTTAACCATAACCAATAATATTGCAACAACCAAGATCACAAGAAGAAACACCATGCACAATAACACAAGAAGTATCCTGGGAAACCCTTCTCAACAAGGGAAGAAAACCCAACCAAATCCTTTGCTATATTATTCAAGAGAAAGACCTTCACCACCAAGAAAAACTATCACACAAGAGGGTGCTTGAAAACCCTAGAAGACTAGCACCCAAGAGAGGTGCACACTTTTCCCAAGTAGATGTACTTGCTGAAATTTCCAAACTCACACAAAAGATATGATTCCTCAATGAGGAATTTACCTTTACTTATACTAGCCTGAACCTGTCAACAGAAGTGTCTATTGGCACAAAAGGGACGAACTCACTAGATTATAATATAATTAATATTAACAAAATTAATTATGTTTTACATTAATTACCAGTCACATTAAGGTGGGGCCGACCTGTACCCTTTACATTACAATTAGGGTTACAGGAAGGCATGACTCTTGAAAAATATAGCAAGGGATCTGATACACCCACCATTGCTCATCCACTAGGGGCATATCCATAGGGATGTCCATATCTCTGGCTCACTTTATTACACAAAAGAACCAATTCTTCACACGTTCACATGTGCTCGTTCACAGGCACGTTCACTCAAGAGATCTTCTTTCCCACTGCATCACACATGAGAGTCATCTGGAGTTTATCGTCAACTCTATTGCTCAGAGAAGGATAATACATCATCTTCATTTATGTTCTAATGAAAATGCACCCAACACTTTGGGATTTCACACATTCACCTTGTGCTCAGCCACAGGCATGTCCAACTCAACAGATCGCCTTTTCCACTGGATAATCATCTGGAGTTCTTCTCAACTCTCTGAATGGAGGAGGTCATCTCTACATTCCAGCTCTGTCTCAGTTAGGAACCACTTACCCTTTTTAGGGGATTTCTCTCAGGTTTGTAAGATGGAGAAAGTCTCACATAGCTGCAATGATCCACATATCACATGTTTGTAAGCTAGAGAATGTCTCACATAGCTGCAATCATCAAGAGTCTTGGCCCACTTGGGCCTCATCTCTGGTTCTTCATCTACATCTGTGTGCATTGAATCTGCATCCGACTGTACTAACTCGGTATCTGAATCATCTGATTCCTCTGAATCAGAACTCTCATATGAAGAAGAGTCAACATGTGCATGCTCATTGCCTCTGACAGGTGGAAGAAAAAAAGTGTCTACATGTGGATCCTGAGGTGCATGCAAGATACTTTCCTCGAATTGGACACTATACTCAATGATGAGCCTATCTGTAAAGGGATCAATGATTCTATATCCCTTCACAGTGTCTGGGTATCCAACAAAGATACACTCTGTACTCTGTGGATCAAGTGCCTTCCTCTTCTTAGAGGGAATCCTGACCCATGCACGTGAACATAATATATAGAAGTGGGTCACTTCTGGTTTGAGGATGCTCCAAGCCTCGAAGGGGGTCTTATCCTTGACATATCTATGGGGATATATTTTTTGGATGTAGTTCGCAAAATTAAGTTCTTTATTCCATAATCACTTTGGAAGTAACTTTGCATGCAACATGCAAGATGCCATCTCTTTCAGGGATCTATTCTTCTGCTCAACAACTCCGTTTTGTTGCGAAGTATATGGAACCATGTGCTACAACTAAATCCCGACCTCAAGAAAAATATTTTGTACCTCATGGTTGAAATAATCCCCCCCATTATTTTTTTATAAGACTTTGATCTTCCTTCCTGATTGTGTCTCAACAAGGGCTTTGAAATCTTTGAGATGTTGAAAGACCTCAGATTTTTGCCTAAGAAAGAAAGTCCAAGTGTAGCGTGAGAAATCATAAAAAAAAATGAACATGTACCTTGATTTATTGATTGATGGATGAAAAAAAGGGCCGATGAGATCATTGTGGATTAGATCCAAAGGAGAGGAGGCCTTATGAGTCTTTCCTTTGTCGAATTTCTCTTGAGGGTGTTTTCCAAGAACACATCCCTCACAAATTCCTTTGGAGAAGTGGATGTCAGGTAGACCTTCAACCATTCCTTGCTTGTTAAGTTGTTGCATGTATCTGAAATTTAAATGCCCGAACCTTTCGTGCTATATCCTACTTCTTTCATCAGCATGCGTATGCACTAATGCAGAATCCGGTTCAATAAATTCAGAAAATGTGTAGAGTCTGGATTGGTGATTTACCTCACCAGTAGAAAATTTGGAATTGGTTTGAATGTCATAGATATCCATTGCATCAGGTGTGAATATTAATCTCTTTCCAGTGTCGTATTTTTTCATCTGATACATGGAGAGAAGATTGACAGAGAGTTTGGGAACGTGTAGCACATTCTCGAAGCTCCCGTTTGTGAGTTCAACTCTCCCTTTGCCGGTGACTTCGACTAGAGAGTCGTCCCCCATAAGAATATGAGGACCTTTCCATGCGTCCAATGAATATTAGACTTTGTTTGTGGATGATATGTGGTGTGATGCACCTAAATCTACAATCCAAGCATCGAGAGAGAAGTTAATGGAAATCAAAGCATGGCTAGAATTACCTTTCTTGGGGTTTTGATATTTTGGATTTTTCTTCTCGGCACCCTCAAGGATGCGATATCCAAGGTTGTTGTTATCACATAAATTTGTCAAGGGCCATAGGCCGCAGCCATGAGCACAAAGCACAACACTCAGAGCGACTCATTCCAGGACCGAAATCAATCGCCGAAGCCCGAAATAGATCTGGACCATTTGATTATCCAGAATGCCACGCGTCATCAGATCCTCAGCTCTAGAGGTTTTTCTTAGAGGTAAATGTGGTTTGAGAATTGAAAATACTGAAGGCTGATTCGCGAAGCAGATCTCAGTCGTTGATTCGAAGAGGGAAGATTTGATCCGTCAATCCAAAGCGCCAGAGTTGGGCCATTGATCAGGAAGCCTCATCTCAGATCACAAGATAAACAATCACACTCCATTGCGGGGTTGGAAGGTGTGCACGTTTTAAAATTTTAAGGGTGAGCCATAATCAGAACTGTGGTTTTTGGAAAGGATGTGTGGCGGTTCATGGGGAATTGTGGGGAGAAAAGCGGTTTTCTTTCAGAACACCCTTGGTAGTGCCCGCAATCACGCAATTGCATAGGGTCATGGCCCTAGGTCACATTGTGGATGGAGCGATGGAGAGGAGATGCGCCAAAGTCCGAAAGCACCTCGCTCCACATCACCCCTGTGCATACACTATTAGATTACCACCTGTAAAGCTCGCATTGGTCACAGACAAAGACCATTCATGGCCTCGAGGCGTCAGGATGGACTTGTAGGAGTCATTGGCACTATATGAGAACAGTTATGGGTGTCAGGCCTGGTCCTAATACCAATGAAGACAGTTATTGAATATTGTGGGCAAAAGTTGAGACCTCACCTCATCCGATAAATGGAAAACGTTGCAAAGAGCAGCCACGAAGGCACACTTATGATCCAAATCTTCCTTATGGGAAATTTTTCCTGTAAATCACATAACTATGCCTGGCCCGCGTCTGACATAATGAGGTCTACACAACCTAACAGAGCGGGTGTCGGCTGAAGGATTTGAAGGTAGTGATCTGATCACATTCCTGGTGGTTGCAACATTTTAGTATATATAGGCAGTTTTGATATTTTGTTAAGGTCGAATGGTTGAGCTAGGCTCCCTGCTATTGTAATATTTTGATGAAGAACACTGGTTCTCTGGTTATGTATTTGTTTTTGAGACATCTTGGTTAATGTAAGTCATCTTTCTTGCTCCATCTTATTTTCCTCTGATACTGAGAGAGTTCATGATTGACTGATTCACATGGATTTTTTGTGACTGTATTATGATGAATGTTTGATTATAATGCTGTTATAATTTCTTTCAGTTTCTTTGAGATTTCAAGATGATCTTGCGTTTAAGTTTTTCCTCCTTAGGTTGTTGGAAGACCTGATATCCATAGTAGACCTCTACACTCTCCTCACCAAATTCTTCCCTCTATTCACCCTTACTCCAACTTACTGACTGAAGTTGATTCTAGACCTTAATTTCTTATGCATGCTAGTCCAGATTTCCGAGTTATAACGTTATTATTATTAAGTCTTCAACATTTGACCACGTAAAACTCATTTACATTTACTGTATAAACTGATGGGTACTTGGCTTATCCTCATTACAGTATGAGGGTGATTCCTAGTGCTAACAGTTGTTTTGCTGAAGTATTTGTGCCATTTTTTCTATCTTCTTCTGCATGCATGCATATTCTAGATGGAATCCTCGTTGGTTGTAAGTGCATTTCTCCCCTTTTCTTCCCTTCCCACCTTTGGATACAGAGGAATCGTTGAAGGGTTTTGAGTACCATTCCTTATTTGGATTTGCATGAACATTCCCTTTGTCTTTGTTTTAATATTTCTGATTTTGGTGACTGCTACCATATTGCACAACAAGTGCATGCGCCTTTGAGACTTTGATTTTTCCCATATTTATGAGCTTGGTCTGCTCTTGCATCAGAGACTTAATAAAGGCCTCAAGAGAGGGAATTTTCCAGGTAGCTCCAGAGGAAAGCCTAAATAAATGAAATTTGGATGCAAACATTGAGTATTAAATACCAAGTTTGGAAAGAATGGTAAGAACCATTTGTTTCTCCTCAGATTTATCAACCCCGCAAGCCTTGAGTTGCGACAACAAATCCTTATATTTGGTAAAAATATCTTGGAGATTGTCGAAGGTTTTTGGATCTAAAGTGGTCAATTCCACCTCGAGAATATGTCCCCTCATCTCTTCTTGTTTGCAAAAAATTCCTTCCATGGTGGTCTAGACTTTATTGGGGATTTTACAGGAGGATATGTGAAAAAGGAGCTCAGGAGAAATAAGACTACAAATAGTTCCATACGCTTCATCCATCTGATTCAAATACTTGGATTTTTCTATGGTTGATGTGGGTTCGGTATTTGTTCCCATGGTTAACCTGTATAATCCTTTTCTTCAAATATGAAATTCCATCTTGTGCTTCCATGCAAAGAAATTGTACGGTGTAAGAATTAATTGTTTTGGAAATTCCATTTTCCCGCTGTCTTCAATATTTGGTACCTGCAAAAAGAGTCACGTGTGTCCTTTTCATAGCAATACTTCGTATTTTATACCATGTAAATGTGTATGAACCTACACAAATCAGACCTAGCTAGCAAAGGACATACACAGTTTCCAGAAAAAATGAGAAAAGATGGAAACTAGAGAGAGAGAATCAAACAATTGTATTAACTGAATGAATGAATGATAATTTACACATGATATACTTTTTATAACTCAACTAATTTGCATTGGAAGAGAAGACAATGTGCCATAGTGGTGTTCTATAGTGATATAGACACATACCGATAGTTACGAGAGTTAACTGCCACCTAGTCTAAGTCAACTAGTCTCTCAGTCCTTTGTTAACTGATGAAAGCATTAGTAATGCGCCACTCTGGTGATAATCCCAAGGAAAATGTGCATTAGCATTGATGATCCCAATTTTTCATGGTGATGGAACCAATGTGGCATCAAGACTCCACTCAACTTATCCAAATGAAGTGTGAACTGAAGAGAATATTCCCCTAGAATGTAGGAAAATGAATATTCTCCCTAAAATGTAGGAGAGTGGATAATAACTAATAAACATAGGGAAAATGTTAGGAAAAATAAATCCTAGGTGTGTGTGAAGTATCTCCAACAGAGACTCCAATGGAGAAGACCAGACCCGCTCCCTGTTGACAGGAAAAAATGACCACTTGTCAACGTAAGGGAAACAACCCAGTCCAAGGTTCTTGAGTTTAACCCCAACCGTTTAGTGTGGCTTCTTTTGATGGGTTTTATGGATCCATTAGCCAAATACTTCCTTCTCTTATGAGAGGGAATCGTTAAATATCTCTTAGGTTCCCTATTGAGTATATTTATCTAGTGAATTTGTCGAAAGAGATGCTAGAGAGGAAAATGAACAGACTGTGATACTTCATCAAAACTTCAAAAACCACCAAAATAGGTAGATATATAACCTACACAAGATTTTGTGTTTATATGAATGTTTCTGTAGCTCTCCCAAAATCCATTTGGATCATCTTCCAAGACTTAGAATGGTTACAAACCCTAGTCTATAGACACATTCCTTACAATTGTAGGAAATTCCATGAGAGTGGACATCTATTTAGGGAATTCCTTATAAATTCCAAAGATAATATCAAGAAGCAGGAGGAAGGGATTGATGTGGATGGGTTTGTCAAGGTGCTAATAAAATGAAAATCAGGAAAAAAACATGCCACCTAGGTAACCAATAATATCCCCAAAGTGCTTAATATTTGTTAGTCTTTAGCAAGGGGAGTAGGAGCCTATGGAGGTTAAATAAGGAGAGGAATTATCTATAGATAAGAAAAATATGCCTCTCGTAGCTACCCTAAGTGAGCCAGAATGTAAAAAAAAGGAAGCAAGCCTACAACCAACACAAGGAGATATTGAATGCACTGTAGACCTAGATATGGGACAGGAGGAAGACAAATCCAATGGAGGAAGAGTTACAACCAACATAGGACATGGACATGGACATGAAAGAGAGAGATATACTAGTACTTATTGAGATACGTGGATAAAAAAGATTAACAAATATATTGAAAAAAGAGATTCTAGTTTTATAGAAGGAAATTTTGAAAGGGAAATACAAGATTGGATCATCCACACAAAATCAGGGAGCTTCATTGGGGCTAAGAATACAAACTGTATATCTCAAACCATAGAAAAAAATGGTAGAGGAAGAAACCCCAAGATGCAAAAAAACCAGGAGGAAGGAGCCCAATTATTAGACTTTGGACAAGTTTCAACTTTGCTAGATAAATAATTCATCACACAACCCGAAGTTTAACTATGAAGTTCAAATCATGGAATATCATAGGGGTGAATGGTAAATGTAAGCAAAGGATACTAAAAAAAAATATCATTAAAGACAAACCTACTATTTTTATTATTCAAGAAACTAAATGTGATCAAGGAGTAATGAAAAAGCTAGCCTTAAGATGTTGGAAATGTTGTGACTCTATAACTATCAATGTAGATGGATTCTTTTGAGGTTTGGACATTTTGTGGAAACCATCCTTGATTGTGCTAGACAACTTCCTAACAATAAGTTTCACTATCTCTACAAGTTTTAAGGGGATTGAAGAAACAATGAAAGGTATAATAACCAATGTTTATGGACCCAATGTCATGCCTGAAAAACTAGATTTTATGGAGATATTATAGAATATAGTAGAAACAATATGTCAAGATCCCTATATCGTTGGAGGTGAATTTAACATGATAACCTTTCTATGTTAAAAAAAGAGAGGCATAATATGGTTAGAAAAGGTTAGTGTTGTCTTCAAAAACATTATGATAGAATTAAAATTAGTGGACATGATGACTAATAATGGCTATCACACCTAGAATAATGGAAGAGTTGGAAAACATTAGATAGAGCTAAGGTTTGATCACTTCCTAATTTAAAAATCCCTTATTGAATCAAGAGCTGCATTTGAAGTAGAAATATTACCAAGAGTGAGATATCATCATTGACCCATAGGTCTAATTTGGGAGAGTCTTAGTCCTCTCGAATCAATACCCTTTATATTTGAGAAATTTTGTATTGATCACCCTAACTTTAAAGAAAATATAGATCATTGGTGGAAGGAGGTGGATCCAATAAGGGGATTTTCAAAGTATCGTTTACAATGGAGGCTTAAAATCTAAAGTCCAAACTAAAGCTTTGGGAAAAAGTAGTCTTCGGAAACATTTTTCAAGAACAATGTGATCTAGAAACCCAAATGGAAGAGGTTCAAATTACCATCATCAACAAAGGTAGGAATGATGAGCTCACACTTATAGAGGAAGATTTGAAAGAATAGATAAACATAAGGGTGAAAGAAGAAGAAATTGTATGGAGCCAAAAGTAGAGAATTAGATGGCTTATAGGAGACAAAAACATCAAATTCTATGACAATTAAATGGTAAATCGTAGACACCATAATAAAATTGTTTCCTTGCAAAGTGACAATGGAGAAAAAATGGAAGATCATAGGGAGGAGCTTAGAACTTATTACTGTTAAAATAATAGGTGTTCTCGTTTCACCATATACAATATCACTATATTGTTACCCAACCATAGGCACAAAGGCCACCCCAAGCACCTTAAGCTTGACAGAAAGAACAATTTCGGAAGCAATCACTAGAACCAATATCCAACCAAGGTAGTGTACCTCTCTCCAAATCTAGCGTACCAAGCAGAAAGTCCAAACCATAACCAAAGACCAAGTCACTATTGCAGTAGCCACAACTCTCCTCCAGTTATGTGCACCACTAGTCCTTATGAAATTGTGAGACTGAGTGAGTATAAAGATCTCAAGCATCCTGTATTTATAGTCCTCCAAGTCACTTAACTAGGTCGAATTCTTCTCTTGGAGGCTAATAACTTAATATAAATTATTCACTTGAGCCAACTTGTCTTCTAGGGTTATTAACCAACTATTTAGGGTTTCTCTTGCTTCCCGGAATATTCTAGTCTCTTCAAAGGTTCCACATAGAGCTTAATACCTCCTGCAACTACCGTAATATCAACACTCCCTCCTAGCTAGGGAGGTATTAAAGGAAATGGTATTGAGAAAAAACATACAATTCAATGGGTAGCATCATCATAGCCACACAGGCTATCTCGTGATCAAATCGTGAGTACCATCATCACTATCCCTCTAGATAGTCTCCATGGAAATTAGAACAATGTCATCCAATAGAACACAACTATGTCTATCCATAGTAGTATACAACTACTATCCAGTGGTACACAACCACTCCTAGAAGCACAGTACTACTAACCAATGACATACAGTGACTACCAGTGGATCACATCCACCACAATAGCATACAACTACTATCTAGAGACATACAATCTCCACAAAAATAAAATCATATCATCTGATATCATCCTACATCGACAATGTCATTAACTTCATCACCTGTAAGATGTACTAGCATGATGTGCATGCATCATATCTAAGTTGTATTGGTGTGATATGGAGTATCATCAACATCATATCTAAGACATACTAGCATGACATAACTAGCATGATGCCAATGCATCATATCTACGTTGTATTCCACCTCTAAGCTATACTCGCATGATGTAGATCATTTCCTCACGGTGTCACCTCTAAGCTATATGATCATCTCTAATCCGTACTAGCATGACATATCTATCATGATGCCAATGCATCATATCTGATTTGTATGCCACATATAAGCTATACTGGCATGATCATATCTAGCATGACACGAGCCCTATTGCATCATATCTAAGATGTATGATTGTATTTAATCTATACTAGCATGTCATATCTAGAATGATGCCAATGAATCATATCTAAGTTGTATACCACCTCTAATATATACTCGCATGATCATATCTAGCATGATGCAGCTCACCAATATCGTCTCTAAGTTGTACTAGCATGATGAAATCATCATCTCTAAGTTGTATGTCCACATGTAAGTTGTGCTAGCACGATGCTCCTTAGGCCATTGTATCAACAACTCGAACCATCTGTATCATATCTGAGTTGTACTAGCATGGTCATATATAGCATGATGCAAGCATTATCTCTAAGTTGTAAGATCATCTCTAAGCTATATTAGCATGATACATATCTGCATCTCACTAACAGTCCATGATGCCACATATTAGTGCTCCCTCCCAACTGAGGAAGTCATCTCCTCCCTTTCAACCAAGGGAGAAATATCCACGAGCCCCATCTTATCCCTCAAGTATGCAAACTTTATCTTGGACAAAGGCTTCATCAAAATATCTGCAGTCTTATCATCAGTGGAGATATATTGGAGAACCACTTCTCCCCTCTAGACTTTATCACAGAGAAAATAATACTTGATCTCAATGTGCTTTGACCTTTCATGGAACACTGGGTTCTCTGAGAGGTTCACACAGCTCTAGTTATCACAATATATCACGGTCGAATCCAAAACCTGATCAAACAGTCAAGAAACCAGCTTACGGAGCTACACTGCTTCCATACAAGCATCACAAGTTACAATATATTTTGCTTCTGCAGTGCTGAGTGCAACATACTTCTGTTTTCTTCTATCCCATGAAATCATATTAAAACCCAAACTAAAACACAGTCCAAAAGTACTCTTTCTATCTTCCACACCCCATGCCCAATCTGAATTGGTAAATCCATGCAACTTTACTTCACTGTTTGAGGCATATCTCAAACCATACATTATCGTCCCATGAATATATCTCAAGATATGCTTTGTTGCTACCCAATGCTCTTGTCTAGGTTCCACTTGTCTCAACATGTTCACAACAAATCATATGTTCAACCTAGTATTTAAAAAATACATCAAGGAGCCAATCAAATTTCGGTACAGGGACGAGTCAATTGGATCAGAATCAGAGTCTCTCAACTTCCTCAAATATGTTACCATGGGAGTTTCCATGGATTTGTAATCCATCATCCCAAAATTTTGAAGGATCTTTACAATGTACTTCCCTTGTCCTAGGAAAACTTCACCACGCTTCTGCCATAGTTATAGTCCCAAGTAGTAGTGCATGAGACCAAGATCCTTCATATCAAATTTAGTGGATAGCTCTTTCTTACAATGAATAATGAGAGGCTCTGCACCTGTCAGGAACAAATCATCAACATATAACAGTAGAATAACAGGTGCATTGTTCACAACCTTGTAATAGATATTTGGATTAGCATCACTCTTGGAAAATCCAAGTCTCATTAAATAACTATCAATGCATGCATACCAAGCTCTTAGAGCTTGCTTGAGTCCATACACGACCTTCTTCAATCTTCATACATGGGTTTCCTTTGGGTCTAACTCAAAACCTTGAGGTTTCTCTCTCTATATACTTCTTCCTCAATCACTCCATTGAGAAAGGAGGTCTTTACATCCATCTAATGTAAAGTCCAACCCATGGAATCTACTAGAGATATTATGGCTCTGATAGATGTATATCTAGAAACCAGAGAAAACGTCTCATCATAATCTTCTCCCTCTTGCTAGGAGAACCCTCTAGCCACAAATCTTGCCTTGTACTCATCAATACTTCCGTCTACAACATGCGTTATCTTATACACCCACTTTGAAGTGACTAAAGACTTCTCTTTAGGTATCGACACAACTTACCATACATCATTCTTCATGATATAATGGTATTATTCCATCATGGCCTCCTTCCATTCTTTCTGTTGGAAGATTGGTTGTTGTCATTGATGTCAACCCTAGTCATGGATTTTGGACCGCAAGATTGATGAAGGTATTTGGACATGAAGGAAAATGCACATGTAGATACAACACCCATGGATGGATAGTATACATCATGTTGTTTC
>ML783145.1:712847-727879 GCA_009831015.1 Picea engelmannii | reverse complement strand
AGTTTTTGTTTAATTCTTGTTAATAGCTTTGTTGTTTTCTTTCTAACCTTTTACCATACAGCTGTCATGACTAGCAGAGCCCAACTAGGCATGTAAGCACTCACTTTTTGCTCATCAAACGACGAAAAGAGTGCAAACACAAGTGTAGATAATCTTCCCATTTTTATGGTTTATCCATCACATACATCTTTAACATATCTTCAATCACTTGATTGACCCTCTCTATCTTCCCATCATACTCTGGAAGATAGGTTGTGCTAAATTTCAGATTTGTCCCAAATCCTTTAAACAACCCTTTCCAAAAATTTGTTGTAAATTCAGGATCTCTATCAAACACAATTGTCTTAGGCACACCATGTAGCCTGACAATTTATCTCATATAAATATCAACAATGTTGGATTCCTTGAGAGTTAGATTCACTGTAATAAAATGGGAAACTTTAGTAAGCTTATACACCACCACCATGATGGAATCATGTTGCTTGGTTGTTCTGGGCAGCTTGGTGATGAATTCAATTGTTATAACTTCCCATTTGCACTCAGAAATGGGTAATGGTTGTAGAAAACCAGTTGGGTGTCTGCGATCAGCCTTGACCTTTTGACATTCCAAACATATGGCTATATAATCAACCAACTCTTTATTCATACCTGACTAGAAATATTGGCTCTTGATTGATGCAATGGTTTTTTGGTATCCTGGGTGCCCAACATAAGGCACATTATGAATCTCTCTTAGTACCATATTTTTCAGCTCCTAGAAATTAGGCACATAAACCATACCTTTGTACAAGAGAATTTCATCCACCCTTAGCTTATAATTTTCAATTTTTTGTTGTAAATTACCTTGCTGTAATTTTTCCTTTATCTCCATATAATGTTGATTTAATTTTGCAGCCTCTAATTTTTTTTCTTTTAAATCTGATTTATGCATGCTAATGGTTGTAGCATGCATCTCATGGGCTCTCCTGCTGAGTGCATCAACCACCTTGTTCTCTTTACCTTTGATATGATTTATATCAAAGTCATACTCAATAAGGAATTCAAACCACCTGCTTTGCCTAGCATTCAAGGTTGGTTATCCAAACAAATATTTCAAACCACTATGGTATGTTCTCAACTCAAATAGTTTTCATATGAGATAATGCCTCCACATCATGAAGGCATGAAATATGGCTGCCAATTCCAAATCATTAGTAACATAGTGTCTCTCGTGCTCTTTCAAGTTCCTTGACTCATAGTTTACCACATGCCCATTCTGACTAATGACTCGACAAAGCCCTTCTTTGCATGCATCAATACACACAATGAAATTTTCATGAGGATCATCAATTTTAAAAATTGGTGCACTTGTCAATAAATATTTCAAGTGTTGAAAACTTCTTTCACAATCAGGGGTCCATTCAAATATTACACCCTTATTTTGCAAACAAGTAATTGGGTGTGCAATCTTTGAAAAGACGTAAATTAATATTTTATAATACCCTGCAAGCCCCATGAATGATCTCACTTTGACATTCCTTGGTACTAACCATTCTTCAATGGCTTTTATATTTTTAAGATCCACCGCTATCCCTTCTTCTAAAATGATATGACCCAAATCATGTATCTATATCTAGTAAAATGAGCACTTGCTCAACTTTGCATACAATTGATGCTCCCTCAATACTTGTAACACCATCCTCATGTGTTTCGCATGCTCTTCTTCAGACTTAGAGTAAGCAAGTATGTCATCCAAAAATACAATAACAAACTTATTTAAGTAATTTCTGAAAAATCCATTCATTAAACACATGAAGATAGCTGGTGCATTTGACAACCCAAATGAAGCCACTGTAAACTCATAATGGCCATACCATGTTCTGAAGGTTGTCTTGCTGATATATTCTTCTTTAATTCTCAGCTGATGACAACCCAATTTGAGGTCAATCTTGGAGAATATATTAGCATATTTCAGCTGATCAAAAAGATCATCTATCCTTGGAAAAGGATTCTTGTTCTTCACAGTCACCTTATTCAGTTGCCTGAAGTCAATGCAAATCCTCAAGGTTTCATCTTTATTTTTCACAAATAATACTGGGGCACCCCAAGGTGACACACTTGGGTGTATATAAACTTCCTTCAAAATCTCTTCAAGATGAATTAAATATAGTTCCTTCAACTCTCGTGTACTCATCCTATAAGGATTCCTATACACTGGGGATGCTCCAAGCATCATATTGATTGACAAATCAATATCTCTCTTGGGTGGAAACCCCGATATTTCTTTAAAAACATCTTCAAACTCTTTTAGGACTGCATAATATTGAATATTTGACACTTTATCCTTAGTTGTCTCTTCCATATGGTCTACAAATATTTTGCATCCTTTTCTGAAGCTATTCTTCAACTATAAAGTTGAAACTTCTCTAACAGTTACTTCCCTTGGAATACCCTGAATTGTCCTCAATTTCCCTTCCTTGTCCAAGCAAGTAAATTCTTTATTATAAAAGTCTAGGACGATATGATTCTTGTCCAACCAATCCATACCAATTAGGAAATAATATGATCACAAAGGTATGATATTCAAATATTCCCTTGTGCTCAGTCCATTCATGTCCATTGGACATTCTTTAACCATGTCATTAATGTTTCTCTTAGCTCATGTATCTAGCTGCACAAACCATGATTTCCCAAGCTTGCTTCTTGGAAATGAAAACTTTCCACCATCTTAGGATCTAGATAACTATGACTAGCTCCTGAATCAACTAAAATAGAAATAGGTTGGTCATTAATATTACCTTCCACTTCAATCATGTCAGATTGAAATTTAGCGTGCTTGTTATCTAGGGATGCATAGATCCTTGGAGCATTTATGTCCATGTCCTCAACTATATCATCCTACTTTACATTGTGAACAGTCCTCACTTTCTCACCTTTATGAGGGTAATCTATATACATGTGATCTCCCTCATAACCCCAACATTTCATTGGATGTTGTTTTGGTATTTTCCCCATTGTTTCTATCATTATGGGCTCCTTGGAAGCTGGTTGTCCATGAGAATTATTTTTGAAGAATGATGGCTTGGTCCCCTTCTTTCTATGCTCCATCTGTCCTTTCTTATTGTCTTCCCAATCCTTTTGAAAAATTGGTCTTCCTCTATGCTGATCATAAAGACACTTGGCTCTCCTTGTTTCCTCCAATGTCTTGGTATCATCATATTGTATCATATCACTGAAAATTGATGGAATCCCACTCATATACCTTTGAATATTGACCTTTTCATCCTTGATGAAAGCAACGTATTTCAACAGCTCTAAGAATCTCCTTTCATACTCATCTATGGTCATACTCCCAAACTTGAGTTCAAAGAAATCATCAACCTTCCTATCATAATAATGCTTGGTTAAGTAAATATTTTGGAAAAACCTCTTGAACTCACTCTAAGTAATCTTCTTCTCATCAATGTGTTGCACTTTCACAAATTGGTCCCACCACATTCATGCTTTTCCCTTGAGCTCGTAGATTGCAACTATCCCTTCTTCCTATGAGGAGTAATTATGCAACTGAAATTACTTCCTCATCCCGAACAACCAGGTCTCTCCATCATCATATTTCTTATGCTCATTATCAAAGGTAGGAGGCTTGATCTTATTCATCTCTCCTTGTAGCTCATATACTCCAGACCTCTTCTTATGCTTCCTAATAGGAGATGGAATTGAAATATTGTGTTCTCTCCTAGTTGAATACCATGGTGAGTGATGATCATGTCTATCAACACTTCTTCCCTCCCTTCTTTTACCCTGAGACCTATGAGTCCTTGACTTGCTTGATTTTGTCTCCTTATCCATTTTGTTCTCTATTTTGTCCAAGCTCTGTAGCAACTTGATGTTGAAGCCATCTTGATTCTCCTTGGATTTCTTAAGCCTCTCATTATCATATTTATAACTCCAAACTTATTTTTTGTAGATTTTTATAGTCTCCATCACATTCATGGTTTCTTCTTTCCCTTCTCCATGACCATTTTATTTTGTCCCTGCATCACCCATACTCACATACAACCCTCTTACCTCCTCTTCATGGTTGTAAGTTATCTTTGCATCTTCCATGCCTCTGATCTCTGTTTTGATCCTGTTTTACTCTATTTTATATTAACTCTACAAAATGTGCAGGAAACAATATTTGTTGGACTAAATAATTTAACAAATCTATAAAGATTATGCACCATTCTTCCCTGTACATACACCATAAAAATTATTTCTTTTTTCCTATGAATTATACAACTCAATTCACATTTTTGGGTGAAAAAATAGACTCCCCTATCCAATACCTTTCCAATGAATTATTTATTTCTCAATTTTGACTCTTGAGTAGAAAGTTATGGCCATTTTAAAAATTACCCATTTGCTCCTACACACACTTCAACCATGTGCAATTTCAAGCCTATTATTGCATCCCTATACTACCTCCTTTGGTATTTTGACATGATATCCATTGGGTTTCTTCATGACCATATACTGGACATTCTGGCCAAGTTTCACCTTCATCTGAGCTTTAGGCTGCTAGATATAGCTTGTTGAAGTTTAAGGCTAATTTATATTTTTTATCCTTGAATGTTGTAGGTGACTTATATGTCCTCCTGTGCATTTGTATGTGCCCAAAATTCTATTTTGACTCCATGGATTTGTTTCATGTTACAAGAGATTCCGATGGACTACTCTTTTTCCCAATCTGATCTCGAAGCAGGAAGTTATGGCCCTCATAAGTTAATTGGGTCTCAAAATTTACCTTGCACTATTTGACCTATAACTCCCTCATACTAGCTCCGTTTGACGAACCATTTACACCATTAGAATTCTCTCTTTGAGATCTTTTATTTGAGCTACATAGATTGAGTGTAACTTGTTACACTTTTTTTTCTTGGTTTTTGGGTAGCTAAAAACGTAGTATAGTCCTCTGAAAATGGTTTGCAAAAACATGACCTGAAAACATTGTAATTTTTTGAGAAAATTAACTGGTTTTTCCTGAGATGGACTCTAATATGGGATTTTGGGTCCAAATAGCACCCTATAATGATGCCATGTCAACCTCCTGGACTTTCTATCCCTACCTCATCATGCTTCACTCTCTTCTTCCTATCTTTTTCCTTTTATGCAGGCCTTAAAATCTAATAAAATAATAATGCTTTACGGACACATCTGCCCAGTTGGTGTAGCTATGATCATGGATGGGACATAGGTCCCACTTTGGTTGTCAACTTTCCACATGGAACCTCTTTATGTGGCATGGGGATGGGTGGGAACCATCCCACACCTTTTTCCTTGGTGCACGTGAACTTGCACGTTACCCAGATATGATGGCTGAGATCGAGTGAGATCAATGATCGAAAGGCCATGTCACACCCAAAAAATGCACAAAGTTTTAAAAACCCCTTGGGTCATGACAATAGTTTTCTCATGATAAGTGGCACGATCTGAGTGATGTTGAATGGTACAAGGGTCGGAAGCCAAAATCACTTCACCCCCACGCGATAGTGGTTTATGGTATCAACGAAACCACCTGCACACATAAATCCCACGTCACCTGCCACCATGCTACCCAATGAAACTATACACTTGTCACTCTGACACTCCTCATCACCTTTTCCATATCACTGCCACGTCACCTCCATGTCATGCTGACATCATATACAACAAAATACTCAATTTTTTCTAATTTTCAAACTTCTCCAAAATTCCGAAAAATGCATAATTTGAAATTATTTTTGCGACCTCCATGGAACTCTAAAATTAAGATTTATGCGGCCAATTTTGGCCCTGGGCATGCCAAATTGTCCTCTGCGCACAAAATTCAACTTTTCCATGTCAAATTCTCCATGCATTGCACTGAACAAATTGGGGCATTTCCCAATTTCGTCCAATTTCTTTATGGCCACCCTGCAATTCTATAATTTGACCAATTACAGTCTTGAAAATGCCCAGATTGAGATTTAAAATTGGGGATTTTTAATCCTTGGGCTAATTCCCCACAATTACTCATGGAATTCCCCCAATTCCTCTGCAGTAATTTCAACAAACATGTTACAGACATCCATTTCAAACATTATGTTGAATAGTTTTCATGTAGACTCTGCAAACTCAACTTCAATGCTCTATCTATGGTCCATAAAAGCTCAGTGTTGAACTTGTGGCTTTGATAATACATTGTAACATCCCCATTACCAACAAACTGACAAAAATATGATTTGATACCACATTGTAGCATCCCCATCCCCAAGATGGGAAATTCCACACGAAATTTCCAAACATGATACCATTAAATTAAATAAAATTTGTGTGCCTATGCACATAATTATACAAAGTACAACAAATATACACATGCATGATATTACAGGAAAAAACCATAACAAAAATACACAATTATACACATTGTAATTAAATAAAATACACATAAGACACTTATATTTTGTTTAAATAATCACCAACTATGTCCAGATCTCATACGTTCATCCCAACCATAGACTATGTTTCTCAAAAAATCTCAACAGCAAGTCACCCCCGAGCTGGGGCTCAAACTCCACCAAGGCAAAGGAATCCTAAGCCAGACTAAGGTCTATCGACAACAAAGTAGCTCAGGCTATGGTGCCAACACTAGAAAACAACCTACAGTCTCTCATTCCCCACATGCTTATCCCACCCCAGGAAGTGTGCCCTTTCTTTGCTCAACAGTCCTTCGACTACCCCACTTCCCTTCCAGGACTTCAACAACAAGTCAGATAGGAAGTCTCAGATCCCTGTAGCTGCAACTTGGAACCTTGGGAAAACAATTCCCAACAATTCTCTCACCTGGAGAGACTGCTCACGGGCCTCACAACTCACTTCTTCAGCAACTCACGAGCCTAACAACCTGCTTCTTCCATAGCAAGCGGGCCTAACAACCCGCATCTTCAACTCAAATTACCCAGAAACCACTCCCAAGCTTCTCAAAATGCAGGTATGGTGATGGCAACCAGGTACCGATGACCAGAGTGAGGGAGTGAATAATGCAGGAATGATTGGGAAAGATGAGAATTACACTAAGTTCTCAAAATTATATTTTCACGTTTCCAATTTGACACTTGTCAAGCTAGGAACAACATGGCCTCCACTTGGTGATGCGTTCCTCACTTTTAGGAACTTAGGATAAAATCATATCCCACAACTTAGACTTTAGGAAATATTATAATAATGTTCCCTTGGCTTAAGCCTGCTTGGTTTAGCCCCTCTTCCTAGACCCTTAGCCCTCTTTCCCTTCTAGTGGAGTTTATCCCCCCATAATATTTTGTCTGGTTGGTCTACAATAATGATGCATTTTATTAATATCCACGCATGATTAAATTTTACAAAAATAGGCTCACCGTCCTTTTACATCCAGGCTCTCCAACCCAATAACCACACATGCACTCTGGCCTCAAAACATATATACAAAGGCTCTTTGGCCCCAAAGTGTCCTGTCTTACCAACCTATTTGTACATTTACATTACAATTGGGGTTCAACCTAGGGGTATTACACTTGAGTTTTGAAAGCTAAGGGGAATTAGAGATTATTGGTTGGAATTGTTGTAAGAGTCATTAAATTGTGGATTTATTGAGTATATTGATGTAAACAATATTTGTAGATATATGTACACCTATATGGTGATCTGCACTCATGAAAATGTAAAAATAAGGGGGAGGGGAATGTAACACCCCAGTTTTAATATTCATGAACTATAATGTAATTGTACATATATGATTAGGATATGATCTGAGAAATATGGCTGAGGGTATCTACGTAAATTGTAGATTAATGTTATTAAATAAAAATACATTGTTGGATGCAATATGAGAGGGGCGATAATGTTGGGGGAATATGATTCCATAGGAGGGAGGCTAAAGGGTTTTTCTTTGGGGGGAATTCCACATGTCTAATAAACTCAAGCCACTTTTCTAAATCATTTTATTATATAAATATTTACCTCCTTTGAATTATCAATACCAGTCATTGAATGCATGTAAGAGGTTGGTGGAAAAATCATCACACCTAGTTATTTAAGAATGTTGTAAGTGCACTCATCTAAGAGGTTGGTGGAAAATTCTCCTCACCTATTTATTGAAACACGATCTGGGTACAATCATCTTTGGGAAATGTGAGAGCCAAGTATGTATGGGAGAAGAAAAGGAAATTTGAGTATAGAGGGAGGGTATTTTTTGTAATTTGATAGAGGAGAGGAGAAAGAGAGTTTGGTGTTGGAAAATAGAAGAATCCATACTGTGTATGAAAACAATCGTGAGAAGGGATAAAATTTTTGTTAAGAACTTGGTTGGCATGCATGTGAAGAGTTCTTACTAAAAGTTGCCCGAGAGCATGCAAAAATGTTGTTGCGAGCACTCCATTTTACTGTTGGAGTTCCTGGAGCCTCTAGCTGAGGAATTCCTGGTTGGTCTGTGATGGATCCCTAGAGGGGATGAAGATTGTCCGAGGGACTATGATGCAAAAAAGGATATTTGATCCCTCGGGTTGTGAAGACCGATGGGGAAGAGATTTGGATGGTTAGGAAATGTATAGGAGTTGTGGCCTTATGAATTACTAGGTATTGGGTTGTTCGTGTGGGAAATATCCAACCATATTAGTTGTTTCCTCCTTGTGGACTCATAGACCCAGCTTGGGGATGGCCTACTTTTGAGAGAACTAGAGCAACAAAGTTTATGATTGGGAGAGACACCCCTGGTATGCAACCAATCATTGACATTTTCCTCATAAGATAAGTGTTCTATTCGCTAATTTTATTTACCAATTAAATGTTGTGTTTGATTGTTGTGTTTTACTCTGTATTTTGTTGTTTGCATGTTGCTATGTATGCTTTAATAGTTGCATTCATGAATTTAAAATTATTGGTTGTTGTGTGAGCATATTAACATGTTGCATGCATTTATTTTTAATGGATATCAGATTTTTTCATTTTTGCATGATAATGGGTACATGACAAGTGAGAAGAGAAAAATGAAGGAAAATGATCATGAAGAGGCATCAAAACCACAAGGTAGCACTTGCAGAAATACAACAAAATTGACAAATAAGGAGGGTTCTTCTTCACCACTTAACCTTTTAAAGATGACTTGAGAGTGTAGATTCACATGCATGAGAAATAAGTGAGGAGATCTTACATGAATATTGGGTTTCCCACTTCCATGAGATGAGTAGCATGGAATATTTATGAGCCACCATCCTTACACCTAACAAAAATATGGGGTTACTATAACAAGCCAAGAGGCAAGAAGACCAAACACTAAATGACAAGGAAAACACCACAAGAACAAGAAGAGAAATATGAAGGTGAACAATAATGCAAAGGCAACAAAGCTGCAAGGGAGTGCTTGGGAAAAAGACAACAAATTTGACAAATAAGGTGATTCCTTCTTAACCACTTAAAGTTTTTGAAATGACTTGCAAGCCCAAATTGGAAAGTCCGCCCATACCCAAGGAAGAAGTGAATAGACCTTACACAAATTTAGGGTTTACCACTTCTATGAGATTCATGGTTTATCACTTCCATGAAACAAATGGTATAAAATATTTACAAGCTACCATCCTTACACCTAAAAAAAAATGGAGTTGTCAAGACAAGCCACAAGGCAATAAAACCAAACAGTAAATAAAACATAAGAAAAACACCATACAAAATGAGAGAGGAAAATCAACAAAAACAGCAATGGAGAGGCAACTAAACAAAAAAAAAAAAAAAACACTTTGTAAAAATACCACAATTCACAAAATACCACAAAATTGACAAATAAGGACATGTATTTTTGTCAATTTTGTGGTATTTTGTGAATTGTGGTATTTTTACAAAGTGTTTTTTTTTTTTTTTTGGTTTAGTTGCCTCTCCATTGCTGTTTGTCCAAAGGCAAATAGTTTCATCGTACATTGATTTTTATAATATGTGCCCTAATCAACAAATCTTTCAACCTTGTTTTGGCATTACAAGCATCACCGCCAAACGTAAAAAAGAATACTTCTCCATTTTAACATCACATCTATCTCTTGACTGTACCTGTACAGTGTACACAATGCAACCAGTGAAGATTATTCTTACCATCAAACGAGCTCTAATCTATTGTCTAAAGAAGTAGGTCGTGAACACTTTAAAATCCGAACTGCCCAAATTCCACACACACAATCCGTGTAGCTCTAGCACAAAATTCATACAATTTTGAGCTTTTTGATTTTCTATTTTTTGGATTTTTTGATTGAATTTGGTGATATAAATTTGGACAAAATAACTATTTTCTGAAGTTTAAATTGTATTTTTGAATGCATAAATAGATTTAGCTTGCTGAAAAATCCTTGAAGCATTTAGATTATATAAATGTAACCACTCAAATATACAGTTTCAACCATTCTTCACATCAAAATAAAATAAAAAAAATTAAAAAAAACAACCAAAAGATAAAACGTTTAAACTACTGCCAAAATAAATAATAAACATTTAAAAAAATCAACAAATCCTACTCCTCTGCATTCATAAATAATAAACATTTTAAAAAATCAACAAGTCCTAATGCTCTGCATTCATAACTTAACTTATATTCATGATTCAAAAATGTATATACAACTTTTCATTTACACAATTTAACTGATACAATATGCACTTCTAGCACAGAGCTTAGTCTAATTGCAATTACCTTTTGGATTGCAAATCTGTTGTATTCGTCCACGCCATGTATTTTATAACGCAACGTGGCAGAAGCCTTAGGCGTGTCAACCTCACAAAAACTTTTGTTTAAGATACTGTTTCAAGTTGCAACCAGCTGCACATTTCGCCATGAAATCCTTCGATTAACACCTACGTTTACATCTTTAGCAAATGCCTCGCATCAGTCTCCATAAGCATTGGGCATAATAAAAAATTAATACATGATTCTCAGAAACACAGATCCTGTTCAACGAATTGCTTGGGATCGAAGTAACGTGCAGAGCATTTTATTTCATTGCTTACAGTAACGCCAATCGAAATTGTTTTTGCCCATTTTCTAATATTGTTCTCTAAGGCTGTTCCACGATAATAAGAATATAGGTCCTGCTCATTTAGAATCGTAACGATCTGGACAAATAATTTTTCCAGGGCAGTCTTAGAAATCTGGACAAATAATTTTTCTTCATAGAATGTCTTCTTCCGCTGGGAAAATCATAACGATCTTGAGCATCGATGGTGGAGGCGTCCGAGGAATCATTCCTGCGAAAATCCTCGAATTTTTGGAGGAAAAGTTGCAGGTACCACTACTTTTCATGTATGCAGATTCTTCTGATATAAAAAAATTGAATGTAGGTAAGCAAAACAAAAGTCGTGAGACAGAAAATGCATATAATATAAGATACATGAACAACCATAGCACAATTTTATTCAAAACCCATGTAGAGTAGAATTTATACTTTCCCGGGCACTATTGATGCAGGAATTAGATGGTCCAAAAGCCAGGATAGCCGACTATTTCGATGTAATTGCAGGCACTAGTACTGGTGGTCTCATAGCAGCATTGTTAGCGGCTCCAGATCAGAAGACCAAGCGTCCGAAATTCACAGCAAAAGACGCATGTCAATTTTATTTGAATTATAGTTCTACTATCTTTCCTCCTCGTCGGCAAGGACTTAATCCCATGTGAACCTTTTTAACTGATTAAGAAATCTTATGATTCGTTGCAGTGGGTTAAACTGATTTCTGATTTGTTTGATCATGTACAGTGGGCTCATACAGAAGGTTATGGAAATCTTCAGGGGACCCAAATATCCTAATAGACCATTGGAACAGTTGCTGCGAAGGTATCTTGGAGATTTGCGCGTCGGAGACACCATCACAAATGTTCTGATACCTACATTCGATATCAGATTACAAGAACCCATATTTTTCTGGACTCTCGAGGTTTCTTACTTTCTGTCTAATCGTCAAATTAGAAGAGCCCATATTTTTCTGGACACTTTTGGACTTCTGTGTCAACATAGTAAATATTTTTCTCAGTAGCTATAATATATACACAGAGTAAATCATTTTCTGGATTATTTTTTTGGCAATGGTTGGAATATTTTGTTCGCAATGTCATAATGGGTCACACATGAATACATATCAGATCAGATTATTTTTCAAGTATTGAGGGATTATCACTTTCCTGTGTTTGTGGTGACAATGTCAATTTCCATGCTGTTATAGTGATTATTTTACTTTTATTTGAATTTTTTTTTGTTAATGTTATCCACTTTTCCAATACTCTTTGGACAATTACAATTACCAAGGTGGTAAACCCATAAATTCCACACATACCAAAAGAGTAGGTTAACTAGGTAGCAATCTTTTCTTTCTAGTTTTGTTTTTTCATTGAAAAAATGCCCTGACCTGAATTTAGTCAGATTTTGTACTGAATTTTGAATTTTGTATGGATCAAATTTCCATGTATTTCAAAACCATATCCCAAGAGTTTTGCCCCCATTTTAATTTAAAGTTTTGCCCCATTTTAATTTAAACCAACCCAAATATTCAAAAAAATCAATAAGAATTCTAGATTGACCAAAAATTTAAAAACAGAAAACTGAAAAACATGCAGAAAATGTAAACACAAGCCGAAAATGTAACACAAGTGAGAATGAAAAACGTGCCAAAAAAGTAACACAGGTGAGAATAACCCACTCCTACCGTAAAATAGTATTTTTCTAAGTTTACAATCACATAGCATGTGACTGTCAATCTGTAGTCTAGTGATTTTGATTTGGACTGGGCAGGAGCCAGCAGTAGAATAAATAATGGCCGAACTAGCCTATTCCTAACAGATTATTTCCCTCTATTAACTATCAATCTTTCTTAATTGTTGTGAAGGCCAGAAGAGACGTATACAAGAATGCATATCTTCGGGACGTCTGCATGGGAACAACAGCCGCACCGACTTATTTGCCTCCCTTCTTCTTCAAAACACAGCATTCCTTTCTGACTAGGTCAAGAAGCTTCAATTTAATAGATGGAGGAGTTGCAGCCAAGAATCCTGTAAGTTGCAGAGAAGATTCTTATTATAGGTGCAAATTTCAATCTAAGAGAATAGAATATGAATTTTATTTATTTATTTCTACAGGTGATCGGTAGTATTTATGGCACCATATGAAGAATAAAAAACAAAAATTTCAGTAGAATCTATGAGACCGTATGAAGAATTGAAAACAACTCTGAATCCATCTAATAAAATATTTTTATTTTAAGTCCACAAGAGTAGTACGTTCATCAATCGCAACAGCTTTTAAGTGATGTTAATGTGAGAAGATTGGCAATTACATTTGGAGTGCGCTAATTTGAGAGCAATCTTCTTTTCCAAGTTATTTTTCTTGTTTTTCTGTGATTCGTTTTTAAATTTTTGATCAATGTAGAATTCTGATCGATTTTCTGAGCATCTGGGTTGGTTTAAAATGGGGCAAAACCCCTGTGTAAAGTTTTTGAAATGCATGAAACTTTGATCTATGCAAAACTCAAACTAAGCTGAAAATCTGGTCGAATTAAGGTCTCTCTTTTTTTGCCTGAAAAGTGAAACTTGGGAGGGAAGATTGCTCCAGATTTAGCCTACTCTATTACATTTTTCTAGCCTTGGCTTAAATGTGTTACCATTTTGCCTTTTTTGTTTTGTCATCTTTTTTTTGCCTGAAAAGTGAAACTTGGGAGGGAAGATTGCTCCAGATTTAGCCTACTCTATTACATTTTTCTAGCCTTGGCTTAAATGTGTTACCATTTTGCCTTTTTTGTTTTGTCATCTTTTTGGATATTTTCTCGACTAGATATTGTTGGATCTTTATGTATGTACAAATACAAATTTAAGTGTTTAAATTTATATAATCAGAGTGTTCTCTGAGTTTGAAATACAATTTAAACAACAAAAAGTTGTAATTTTCCTATGGATATACCAATATATGTTGTCAGATTAGGACGAGCAAGACAGTTTTTTAGAAATACAATTTTAAACAACAAAAAATTGTAACTTTCTTATTGTTTGATTAATAAACAAAGTTTTTCAGAAATATAATTTAAACAACAAAAAAAATTGAGAGTAGTAAGATAAAAACAGAACAATTAAACAACGCCCATTTTTCTGTTTTTCTGTTGGCCTTGCAGACTTATTCGGCTATAATCCACGTAGCAAGGGAGGCTCTGAAGGACAATTCGTGTTTCTGCTCCAAGATGAAATCAAAGGTCCTTCTTACCTTTGATAAATCCAGTTTGCCCGATTTAAGGAAATGTGTTAATGAAAAGATTTGATTCATGTTTTTCTATGGACCTTAGAATTGAAGATACCTTGGGCTTTCTGCATTACCAGGACTACAAGAAGGTTGTCGTGCTTTCTTTAGGGACCGGAAAGAAAACCGAGGGCTTCGATGCCACCGATGCAGCAAACTGGGGATCATTATCATGGGTGATGCATGATGGCAGTGCCCCAATTGTGGATACAATGCTTAACGCAAGCGACGATATAGTGGATTTCAATTTATCTGTAGTGTTTGAGACTATCGAATGCCCACACAACTATCTGAGAATTCAGGTACTCTATTTAATTATTTATGCTCATGTCTATATAGTTGGCTTTAATATTGGACTGGGTATTTACCAGCAGCTATTCTTGCAATACACAGGAATTACAGCTGGAAGGCGATGAGGCGTCCATGGATAATTCCAGCAGAGAAAATCTAGAGAATTTGGTTCATAAAGGGACTGCTCTTCTCGACAAACATGTGAGCAGAGTGAATATGGAGACCGGGATATACGAAGCTGTTCCTAGAGAAGGAAGCAACAGACAGGCTCTTACAAAGTACATATTCTAATGCCAAGTTATATGTAGAAATCTTAGCTTCAAATTTTGAATTGAGAATTTGCTTATCAATTACTCTATATTTGTTTCATTGCAGGTTTGCAAAGAGGCTATCTGTAGAGAGAAGATTTCGTTTGAAGCAACCATCCGATCAATACCTTGACGAGGATGTTACGCCTTGAACGACTACCGATTTACAATAAGC
>ML783145.1:689730-706479 GCA_009831015.1 Picea engelmannii | reverse complement strand
CATTACCAGGACTACAAGAAGGTTGTCGTGCTTTCTTTAGGGACCGGAAAGAAAACCGAGGGCTTCGATGCCACCGATGCAGCAAACTGGGGATCATTATCATGGGTGATGCATGATGGCAGTGCCCCAATTGTGGATACAATGCTTAACGCAAGCGACGATATAGTGGATTTCAATTTATCTGTAGTGTTTGAGACTATCGAATGCCCACACAACTATCTGAGAATTCAGGTACTCTATTTAATTATTTATGCTCATGTCTATATAGTTGGCTTTAATATTGGACTGGGTATTTACCAGCAGCTATTCTTGCAATACACAGGAATTACAGCTGGAAGGCGATGAGGCGTCCATGGATAATTCCAGCAGAGAAAATCTAGAGAATTTGGTTCATAAAGGGACTGCTCTTCTCGACAAACATGTGAGCAGAGTGAATATGGAGACCGGGATATACGAAGCTGTTCCTAGAGAAGGAAGCAACAGACAGGCTCTTACAAAGTACATATTCTAATGCCAAGTTATATGTAGAAATCTTAGCTTCAAATTTTGAATTGAGAATTTGCTTATCAATTACTCTATATTTGTTTCATTGCAGGTTTGCAAAGAGGCTATCTGTAGAGAGAAGATTTCGTTTGAAGCAACCATCCGATCAATACCTTGACGAGGATGTTACGCCTTGAACGACTACCGATTTACAATAAGCAAATTTGTTCCAATGCTCGGGAAGCTGAGGCAGATTTTTAACCGTATAAGTCAGGTTGATGGTTGCATTTAAATTCTAATAAGAAATGTTAATTTTTATATTTACATTCTAACAAATAAAGAAGAAAATTCAGATGTTCATAGCCCATTTCATGGGGTTTACTCTTCATGACATTATATCTATTTTTCATGGGGTTTACTCTTCATGACATTATATTTATTTTAATTTCATGGGTTTACTTTTCATGACATTATATATATATATATAATGTCAGGAAAAGTAAACCAGAAGGGGGTAGGGTATGTATACTTTCGTAGACTTTACTAGTCAAATTGCTGGACGGAGGGGGATCTCTTGTCCCACAAACAAAGAGATCTTATACACCAAATTTAGTATGGTTTGATCGTGACCTTAAAAATATATTATTATTATTATTATTATTATTATAAGGGGTCTCATACACCAATTAATATATATATATAATAATAATAATAATAATAATTCATTTTTAATCACGGTCAAGTTAGCACACCAAATTGGTGTATGAGACCCCTTGTTTGTGATACAAGGGACCCACCTCCGCTCATCGATTTGTCTAAGAAGGTATGCATACCTTACTCCCCTCTGGGTTTGAACATGTGACCTTTTAAGAAGAAACACATATTCTTAACTATTAGGCCCACTAGGTACTAGTGGTTAAACTAACACTTATTTTAAATTTCATCGGATTTAGTCTTCATGATATTATATCTATTTTTCAATTTCATGGGGTTTACTCTTCATGACATTATATATATATATATATATATATATATATATAATTGAAATTTTTTTTTATAAAATATATTAACATTTTTAAAATAAAAATTTAACTTTAAATTTTATAATTTTATTAATATTAATTTATTTTAATATTTAATTTCATGGGGTTTAATCTTCATGACATTAATTATATATATATAATTGAAAATTTCACCATTATGTTAATTTTTTTTTACAAAATATATTAACATTTTAAAAATAAAAATTTAGCTTTAAATTTTATAATTTTATTAATATTAATTTATTTTAATATTAATATTATGATTATTTTATTAAAAATAAAAGAGAATGCAAAAGCAATAACCATAATTATCTTAATTGAGTATCTACAACAACTCCGGACAAGTATGAAATTAAAAAATGAAAAATTTCATGTTTTAAGTACTTAACAAAAGATATAGAAATCGTTAAACATAAAGCTAGAAACTAAACAAAGTGGTTTTATATATACCCGCAATAAATATAAATATCAACAAACAAAAGGTACACAACCCATAGAGAAATATATTTAACATAAGGATTTGAGTCCTTGATTGTTTGTTATTCTATCCATAACTATATTTTTCATGGAAATGNAATGATCAATTTTAATGTGCGGAACTTATCATTTTAGTATAAGAAAGAATGTTGTCATTTATAACACTTCTTAATGCGTTACTCATTATGTTCATGGATTAAAAAGGCATACTCTATGGCATGCTTTATTGCTAGATATGAAAGATTGGGGTGGACTAGGTTGTGATTGAGCCTTTGGTGTTGGATTTTCCTTACTTACAGAGAATTAGTGTTACTAGTGTTCTTTTAATTTGTTGCTATTAACATATATATCATGTATTGAGAAGTAGCAACATAAACAAGAGACATAAAATAAAACAAGAGATTTATCTCGGGAAAACCCCAAATGGGGGAAAAATCCAACAACCTTTCTTAGATTTCGTTCACAAAGAAAGTCCAATCAGATAAGCCCTAGCACAAGTGCTAGATTAACCAGAAATACCACCCAGCTGCAACAACAACACCATACAAAGGTAGCACACAAGAGAGAAATACCAAAAGAATGAGCAATAATAAACTATACAGTTGAAGCTACTGCATCACCTCCTCCAAACTTGCGTCTTGCTTCTGTGTAGCTAGGATAGTGTGAGTGAATGAACAAATGGGATAAGGTGCCTCCTTATTTATATTCTTCATGTCCTTTTAGTTGGGCCGACTTCTCTTCTAGGAAGGTGTCTTTTCCTTATACTTTATTCTTATGGGCTAACTTCTCTTCTAGGGTATTTCAACATTTGTCCAATGGATCTCTTCGTATTCTACTTCACATGGGGGTGTAAGTTCATGTAGACTGTCTAAATATATGCCTCCTGCAATCATCATAATAAATCCTTCTTAGAGCTATCACCCGTGACCTTCCCAGAACAAGAAACAAGAAAAACATTTCCATGGTAACCTCCATGGAATGGTTAGTAAATCAAGAAAATATCATAGAGGAGATCAATTTCATCTTGCAAACAAGTATATCATCAACAATGAGCATTTTATTAATGGTAATCGTACCAACAATATTCAGGTGTACCTAAACATTTGATAGCAATATCAAATAATAAAGATGTAACGATTGTTATCCTAAGTACAATACTTTTTTAAGTAACACCAATATAAAATATCAGACTTGATATGCAAACCTGGAGTCTGATGTTGTTGTCCTTCTTGAGTTTCCTTCTATCGTTCATATGAAAACACCATCATCTAAAAGACAAATTCTTCATCCTTTGATGCCTTTGAGTGTTCGTTTTCATCTGCTACATGTGCATGATGTTTCTTCTTTTCCTTTTCATTACTATCTGGACATTGAAAGGCATAGTGTCCCAATAGAACTATAACATCTGATATTTGACGCATCCTTCTTGTAATGAGGTCTCTTAGACTTCTTGAGGCCGCCTTCTTCCCTTTCTGTTCTCTTCTTCACTTGTGTTGCAAGTGCTTGGTTTTCCTCATCATCTACCTTTTTCTTCTTGGACATCAATCTAGATTCCTCTTGAGAGAAATCTACCCATAACTTGTCAAACTTGGGTAACTTCCTTCTTGCACAGGTTCCTTGGAAAAATGGGTCCCAAGAAGGAGGGAAACCATTTAGCGTAGTGGTTACTAGTTCAAAATATTCTACTGGATCTCCAATGGATGCTAATTGGTCTTTGATCTATGGAATCCTTGTAAAGAAGTTGGCTATCGTCTATGACTTGTTCATAGTCACATTTATGAGTTGATGTCATAAGGTAAGCTTCTGACTGGTGTTCTAACTTTCATAAAGTCTGGTTAGGGCATCAAACATCTCCTTCAGTGTATTTATTTATGATACATTAGGTATCGGGTGATCCTTGATTGATTCTGTCAAGATCCTCTTGGCGTTAACCTCATTCTTCTTGAACTTTGCCTTTGCTTCTTCGTCTTCGGGTTCTAGAAGAATCTTCTTGACGTGATCCAATAATTTATTCTCTTCTAGAATGAGTTGTATTATATGCTTCCATGATCTAAATTTATCTGCTCCATCCAATCTATCCTCAACTCTCATACTAGTTGACATTTTCGTTGGTAGAAACCCTAGCATTGAAAAACCTCAATTTTTTAATCTTCACCAAACTACACGTTGAGGGTTTCAGGGGTTTCGATAGGTTAGGATGCACTACTCTCTTAAGGAATTATTCCTAATGGCCTTGGTATAGTGCTCAACGAGCTTGAAAAAGTATTGTAGTTGCAAGGTGTCATTGTACCGATCTTCCTTCCAATGGTTAAGTTGTTCTAAAGGTAACCTGCTCCGATACCATGTTGGATTTTCCTTATTTATAGAGCATTAGTGTGATGCAGGAGCATCGCCAACATCAAATGAGCTAGCGAGGAAAACAAAGGACAACTGGACAAACCCAGCCAAATTTTTGAATTTTCCCTTGAAGTTGATGCGCCAAATATAAATGAGATCATTTAATGAAGGCGCCTTGGTATAATGTAATCAGACCTTGAGCGCCCCGCTCTCATCTGAAGTAGATGGAGGCATTTATAATAGTTAATGCAGGTAGATAGAAATTTAATTCTAGATTAAACTGTTTGAGAGCGCAAGAGGGAAACGGGATATAGACACCCTCATTGTGCATTGTAACATAGTTAGAAGCATTGGAGCATAGAAGAGAAGCAGAAAGCTGTGTAGAAACACCCATGTATAGTTATTTGGATTAATAGAAGAAGTTGATTCAAGTTCATGGTTTTGTGTTTGTTCTCTGTGTATGTATGCTAAATGCTATTCTCATGATTATTTACTTCCTGTTATGCATTTTATTTACATGCTATGTAAGAATGATTTCTTGCTGAGTGTTTGAAATCTAAGAAAGGAAGTAGAAGAAATGAGTTTCAATTGTTTCTCTATCTGAGCAAGGATTCCTGCAAGGAGTGTCATTGAAGTCATCCGCAAGGAGTGCATTGACAGAAGCCTCAGATAGTTTAACTCTTTTTCTCGTTCACCCATAAGTGAAATTGGGTTATAGGAGCCATGCAAGGAGTGCACAGGCTAAGGAAAGTCTCAATTGTGAATCTGAGCGAAACATTGAAGGATTGCTGCTGCAGGTGTGCGCAGAGTCGAAAGAACTCAACACTTGGAAGTGTTCGAGAATTACCGCAAGGAGTGCGTGCAAGGGTCTTCTTGAAGACTCAGAATTGTGTGAAGCTCAGGAAGGACAAGGATTTCAAGCTCGTTGAAGAGAAGCACAGGGAGTCTGTGCCGTGGAGTGTCTGAACAGGCGCTGGAAAGTTATGCGTAGGAGGACCAGTTTTCACAGAGGAATATTGGGTTCACCCGTAGAAAACATCAAAGAGGAAGAGATCGACGGTTAGGATCTCGAGGAGAATATTTGCAAAATCCCGCCAGCCGTTGGATCTGCCAAAGAAGCGAGGAGGTTACGACCGCGTTCGGAGTTCAAGATCTAGGGGTCGTGAGTCGTTGGATCATTGATCAATTACCCGTCAACCCTCCGATTTGATAGGAGTTGCACAGGGTTTAAACCCTCGTGAGCAGAGTAAGAACCCCAAGAAGCATCGGGATATCGAGGCGTCGGGGTTCGGGAAATCAGGAGTCACGTGGACTAGAAGTCGGGGAAATCCATCATGAAAATCCTGACGAGTTCAGAGCCGTCCATCTGCTGGGATAGGTGGCAAGGATCGAGAGTCCATCGACATTTCAGAATTTCAGAAGACAAGAATTCGAGACCTGTTGAACCCCGAAACGACGAAAGGATCATAGCCGTAGGATCTCAGGGAGGACACGTGTCGTGTGGTCGTCTAGATCGGGGATGTGGTCATCGGAGTTCAGGTAAGTGAGTGTTCATGGTTTTGTAAAGTGGCGAAACCCGAGGGTTGACCTGAACTGTCCATCACTTGGGACTTGTGTCAGAAATCCGAAGAGAGTCGGGGATCGACATTTCGGAGGTCCTGAGGACAGGATACTCTCGCAAGTCGAAACCGCGAAGTCCAAAATATGACAAGAGGAGAGCTCCGTGTGGGGCCCAACTGACGTCGTCGTGTCGTAATAAGGGAATCGAGAATTGCCAGAGTGAAAACCCCGAAGCATACAGGAGCCGTCCATCCTTGAGGACGCGTGGCTAAGATCGAAGTGATCGGGAAATCGACATTCATGAAATCAGGGGAATCGAAGGCCAAATCATTTCGACAATTGAAGTCGCGAAACCCCGAGGGAGATCTGGAGCCGTTGATCTCAGCAACTGTTCACCGTCGTTGATTTTGGTTACGGTGGAAGGGCGTCCTGGTGATGTCATATCAGGAATCTACGAGTCGGAAGATCGGGGATTCTGTGGGCAAGAGATTTGCTACATTTCAACACTCGAAACCCCGAATCCCGATAAGGAATATCACTGCGGTCATATAAGAGGAGGTCGCATGGACTAAACGCATAGCTCGGGGCTAAGGAAACAAAGGAGCGCATCGAGATATTGGAGGTCGGGAAATCGGGAACCAAAGAGTCGAGAGATCGGGAGTTTGAAAACCCTGAAACCCGATTTTCTATTCTTCTGTCATCAAAGATAACAGTGACTGGCCTAAATACTGTAAAGTGCCGAAAAGACCTGTGGGCCAATTTCGAAGGAGATTCCAGTGGGAATCAGAAGAGCCATTCCGGCTCGAGGGATAAAATTGAACGATCTTTAAGACCGGGAGGTCAGGTGCGGGACCTGCTGAGGTAGGTGCTCGGGTGGATGCCATCAAGTGGTATCAGAGCACAGAAAGATTCTTTGCTTTCTGTAGCAGAGAAAGAGAATTCACCATGCCGCCAAGAAGAGATAGACAATCACCCAATCCAGAGGAAAGGGAGATGCCCAGAGGAAGGGGTAGAGAAGTGTAGAATCTAGAAGTAGAAAGAGATCTGCATAACTTATGCGCTAGAGTTGTGGACATGGAGATAAGACAAAGGCACACAACTGATGTAGGAGATATCAGTGAATCTGAAAATGAAGATGATGCTGGACATGGAGAAGAAGAAATCCTAGCAGAAGATACAACAAATGAACGCTTACTTAAAGCTGTTGCAAGAATGGGTGCAAAGGTGAAAATGGACATTCCAGTTTATGAGGGAAATCTGGATGTAGAAGAGCTTCTAGACTGGATTAGAGCTCTAGACACCTATTTTGACTATGAAGATATCGAAGAGGACAAGAAAGTCAGGCATGCCGTCACGAGATTAAAAGGACATGCAGCCTTGTGGTGGGATGAAGTACAAGCGGATAGGCATTGCCAAGGCAAGCAAAAAATTAAGAGCTGGGACAGGATGATTGCAAAGATGAAGGAAAAATTCATTCCTAGGGACTATCAAATTTCTCTGTTCAGGAGAATGCAGAACCTGAGACAGAAGCTGATGATAGTGAAGGAATCTATTGAAGAATTTTACAGGTTGAATATTAGGGCCATTTGATAAGCATCATGGTGACCATCCAAACGGTGGAAGATGCTTATCAAATGGCTCTGAAAGCCGAAGAGAAGCTGAGCCAAAAGCAGAGTCAGAGGGGCAGAGGCAGAAGTCAGCCCAGAGGCAAATCAATTGCCCAGGAAAGAACCCAGAGTCCCAAGGACGACTGGAAGAAACCTCAGACTCGGACAGAGAGAGGTGGAAGCTCATAGTGAGGGCGATATGATGAACAGAGAGGACAACATACTGAGCAGAGAGGAGATTATGCTAACAACAACACTTTTCCTTGTACTAGAGGTAGAGGAAGAGGAAGAGGTGGAGTAATTACATGCTTCACATGTGGAAAGAATGGGCACAAGTCTTACGAGTGTCCAGAGAAAAAGAAAGAAGTTGGAGAGACTCACATCGCTGAAGCACAGAGGCGAGATGTTGAGGCAGAAGACGCTGAAGGTGGAAGATCGCTCATGATGAGAAAAGTTATTTTGACACCAGAGAAAGAAGTGGAAAGTTCAGTCCAAAGGACCAGACTTTTCAGAACAACTTGCAAGACCAAGGGTTGGGCATGCAAGGTCATTGTGGACAGCGGTAGCACGGACAATCTCGTTTCAACCGAGATGGTAGAAAAGATGGAGCTGGAGACGACTGATCATCCAAGTCCATATAAAGTTTCATGTCTACAAAAAGGACATCAGGTAAATGTCACTAAACAATGTTTAGTTGAGTTTAAAATAGGAGGATATAATGATAAGATTCTATGTGATGTTATTCCTATGGATGTTTGTCATCTATTGCTGGGTAGACCGTGGCAATATGATAGAAATGTGATTCATGATGGGAGGATGAACACATACACCCTGGAGAAGAATGGGAGGACACACATGTTGCTTCCGATTAAGGATAAGGACATGAAGCCGGAAGTAAGAAACATAGTACTTCTCATGAGTGGGAAGGAACTCCTTACCAAGGTTAAGAAGAAGGAGGATCCACAGTTCATTGTGGTCAGAAAACCGAAGATTGTTCTGACTAGCACAAGAGTGGATGATTTGTCAGAAGAAGTTCAGGAACTGCTGGAAGAGATCGTTGACATTGCAGTGGACGAATTACCTCATTCATTTCCACCAATCACAAGTGTGAGTCATCATATTGATCTCATACCAGGAGCCAGTTTGCCAAACAAAGCCGCGTATAGACTGACGCCGCAGGAGAATGAAGAAGTTAAGAGGCAAGTCCAGGATTTGTTGGACAAAGGTTTGGTCAGGGAAAGCTTGAGTCTGTGTGTTGTTCCGACGGTACTCAGTCCGAAGAAAGACAGAGGCTGGAGGATGTGCATTGATTCAAGGGCGATTAATAAGATAACTATCAGGTATAGATTCCCATTGCCAAGAATGGATGATTTGATGGATTGCTTAAGTGGAGCAAAATTCTTTTCAAAGATTGACTTGAATAGTGGATATCACCAGATTCGCATGAGAGAAGGTGATGAATGGAAAACAACATTCAAGACAAATGAGGGTTTGTATGAATGGCTTGTTATGCCGTTTGGCTTAACAAATGCGCCAAGTACCTTCATGAGGTTGATGAACGAAGTCCTGAAGGAGTTCATCGGGAAATTTGTTATCGTATATCTGGATGATATACTGATTTTCAGTAAAACGAAAGCTGAACATTTGAAGCATTTAGCCATTGTGATGAAGAGATTACAACAAGAGAAGCTATTAATAAATATGAAGAAATCCTCGTTCATGAAGACAGAGCTCATTTATTTGGGATTTGTTATTTCGACAAATGAGTTGAGGATGGATCCAGATAAGGTGGAGGTAATAAAAAATTGTCCATCACCGAGGAATATATTTGAGGTGACAAGTTTTCACGGATTGGCTAGTTTCTACCGAAATTTCATCAGGAATTTCAGTGGAATCAGCGCAACGATGATGGATACAGTGAAGAAAAGACATAAATCTTTTCACTGGACTGAAGAGGCTGAGAAGAGTTTCAATTTTTTGAAACGGAAGATTATGGAACAACTAATTCTGGTGTTGCCAGACTTCCAAAAGACATTTCAGGTAAAATGTGATGCAAGCAGGTTTGCAATCGGGGCGGTCTTGATTCAAGAAGACAGGCCGATAGCGTATTTCAGCGAGAAGCTGAATGAGGCGAAAGAAAAGTACTCCACGTAAGATAAGGAGTTTTATGCCATCATCCAGGCATTGAAGAAATGGAGGCACTATTTGATTCCGAAGGAATTTGTTTTATATAGTGATAACCATGCATTGTAGTTTGTGATTCAATAGGAAAAGTTGAATCAGAGGCATGTTAAATGGGTTGAGTATATGCAGAATTTCACTTTTGTGATAAAACATATTTCTGGTACTGCTAACAAAGTTGCTGATGCTTTGAGCAGGAAGTGTTTGCTGTTGTAGTAGTTCAAAGTCAAGACGTTAGGTTTTGATGATCTCAGAGACATGTATGCAGATGATCCAGACTTTAAGGAAGCGTATGAAGCAGCTGAGAACCCAGTTCTCAAAGATAGCAGCAAATGGACCGAATACATGATCCAGGAAGGGTTGTTGTTTAAGGGCAATCAACTATGTATTTCGAATTGCTCCATGAGGGAGAATCTGCTGAGGGAAAAACACAGTGGAGGATTGGCCAGAGACTTCGGTCATGATAAGACATTCGCGAAGCTGAGCGAGTCATACTTTTGGCCAGGGATGCGATCAGAGGTCAAGAGGTTTGTAGACCGATGCAAAATTTGCCAGCATTCAAAGGGAAGGAAGCAAAATGCGTGTTTTTATCAACCATTGCCCATACCTGAGAGGCCGTGGGATGAAATTAGCATGGATTTCATATGGGGATTGCCAAGGACGCAAAGAGGATTTGATTTGATCTTTATGGTAGTCGATAGATTTTCCAAGATGGCACACTTTATCCCATGTCAGAAAACCAGTGACGCGACGCACATCACGAATCTGTTTTTCAAAGAAGTCGTTCGACTTCACGGCTTACCAAGGAGTATAGTTTCAGACAGAGATATGAAGTTCATAGGGCACTTTTGGAGGACATTATGGAAGAAGCTGGGGACTAACTTGTTGTTTAGTTCAGCTTATCATCCTCAGACGGATGGACAGACAGAAGTTGTGAACAGAAGTCTGGGAGACTTGTTGAGGATCCTGGTGGCGGAGCACCACAACCAGTGGGACAACATATTACCACAGGCGGAGTTTGCTTATAATGACTCAGTGAACAGGAGCACAGGGCAGAGTCCATTCCAGATTGTATATGGAACGCAGCCGAGAGGAGTTTCTGAATTGAGAGATTCGGAACAGACTGCTACTAGGAGCGCTAGTGCAGAAGAATTGGCGGAGGCGATGAAAGAACTTCACAGCCGAGTGAAGGAGCGATTGCAGAATTCAAGTCAGGAGTATAAGCAAAGAGCAGATCAGCATAGAAGACAACTTCAGTTTGAGGTTGGTGATTTGGTTCTGACACACTTGAGGAAGGAAAGGTTCCCGAGGGGAACATACAATAAATTGAAAATGAAGAAAATCAGACCATGTAAGGTCTTGAAGAAAATTGGAGAGAATGCTTATGAGATTGAATTACCCAATGGGATCGGAATTTCTCCGATATTCAATGTCTCATATTTATACCCATATAAACTTGAGGAAACAGGAGAAGAAGGTGAACAACCAGAGGTTCAGTGGCAAAAACAGATGCCAGTTGCAGAGAGATCACAGATGGAGTGCATACTGGACAATAGAGTCAGCAAGAAGACTAGGAGGAAAGAATACTTTGAATATTTGGTCAAGTGGAAGGACCATCCAGTTGAAGATGCCAGTTGGGAAAATGAAGCAGAGATTCTGAAACATGGACAGACCGTGCAGGAGCTCATGGACAGGAGCCCATGAAGATTTTCAAGCCAAGGAGTATAATGCAGGAGCATCGCCAACATCAAACAAGCCAGCGTGGAAAATAAAGGACAACTGGACAAACCCAGCCAAATTTTTGAATTTTCCGTTGAAGTTGATGCGCCAAATATAAATGAGATCATTTAATGAAGGAGCCTTGGTATAATGTAATCATACCTTGAGTGCCCCACTCTCGTCTGAAGTAGATGGAGGCATTTATAATAGTTAATGCAGGTAGATAGAAATTTAATTCTAGATTAGACTGTTTGAGAGCGCAAGAGGGAAACGGGATACATACACCCTCATTATGCATTGTAACATAGTTAGAAGCATTGGAGCATAGAAGAGAAGCAGAGAGCTGTGTAGAAACACCCATGTATAGTTATTTGGATTAATAGAAGAAGTTGATTCAAGTTCATGGTTTTTTGTTTGTTATCTGTGTATGTATGCTGAATGCTATGCTCATGAGTATTTACTTCCTGTTATGCATTTTCTTTACATGCTATGTATGAATGATTTCTTTTTGAGTGTTTGAAATATGAGAAAGGAAGTAGAAGAAATGAGTTTCAATTGTTTCTCTATCTGAGAAAGGATTCCTGCAAGGAGTGTCGTTGAAGTCGTCCGCAAGGAGTGCGTTGACAGAAGCCTCAGATAGTTTAACTCTTGTTCTCGTTCACCCATAAGTGAAATTGGGTTATAGGAGTCGTGCAAGGAGTGCGAAGGCTAAGGAAAGTCTCAGTTGTGAATCTAAGCGAAACATTGAAGGATTGCTGCTGCAGGTGTGCGCAGAGTCGAAAGAACTCAACACTTGGAAGTGTTCAAGGATTGCCACAAGGAGTGAGCGCAAGGGTCTTCTTGAAGACTCATAATTGTGTGAAGCTCAAGAAGGACAAGGCTTTCAAGCTCGTCGAAGAGAAGCACAGGGAGTCTGTGTCGTGGAGTGTCTGAACAGGCGCTGCAAAGTTATGCGCAGGAGGACTAGTTTTCACAGAGGAATACTGGGTTCACCCGTGGAAAACATCAAAGAGGAAGAGATCAACAGTTAGGATCTTGAGGAGAAGATTTTCAAAATCCCGCCATCCATTGGATCTGCCAAAAAAGCGAGGAGGTTACGGCTGCGTTCGGAGTTCAAGCTCTAGGGGTCATGAGTCGTTGGATCGTTGATCAGTTACCTGTCAATAGTCCGATCTGACAGGTATTGCACAGGGTTTAAACCCTCGTGAGAAGAGTAAGAACCCCGAGAAGCATTGGGATATCGAGGCATCTGGGTTCGGGAAATCGGGAGTCACGTGGACTATAAGTCGGGGAAATCCATTGTGAAAATCCCGATGAGTTCAGAGCCGTCCATCTGCTGGGACAGGTGGCAGGGATCGAGAGTCCATTGGCATTTCGGAATTTCAGAAGACAAGAATCCGAGACCTGTTGAACCCCGAAACGACGAAAGGATCATAGCCGTAGGATCTCAGGGAGGAAACATGTCGTGTGGTCGTCTAGATTGGGGACGTGGTCATCGGAGTTCAGGTAAGTGAGTGTTCATGGTTTTGTAAAGTGGCGAAACTCGAGGGTTGAACTGAACCGTCCATCACTTGGGATGCATGTCAAAAATCTGAAAAGAGTCAGGGATCGGTGTTTTGGAGGTCCTGAGGACATGATACTCTCGCAAGTCGAAACCGCAAAGTCTGAAATCCGACAAGAGGAGAGCTCCGTGTGGGGCCCAACTGATGTCGACCTGTCGTAACAAGGGAATTGGGAATTGCCAGAGTGAAAACCCCGAAGCATACGGGAACCGTCTATCCTTGAGGACGCGTGGTCGAGATCGAAGTGATCGGGAAATCGACATTCATGAAATCGGGGGAATCGAAGGCCAAAGCATTTCAAAAATTGAAGTCGTGAAACCCCGAGGGAGAACTGGAGCCATTGATCTCAACAACTGTTCACCGTCGTTGATTTTGGTTACGGTGGAAGGGCGTCCTGGTGACGTCATATTGGGAATCTGCGAGTCGGAAGATCGGGGATTTCGTGGGCAAGAGATTTGCTACATTTCAACACTCGAAACCCCGAATCCCGATAAGGAATATGACTGCGGTCATATAAGAGGAGGTCGCATGGACTAAACGCATAGCCCGGGGCTAAGGCAACAAAGGAGCGCATCGGGATATTGGAGGTCGGGAAATCGGGAACCAAAGAGTCGAGAGATCGGGAGTGTGAAAACCCCGAAACCCGATTTTCTATTCTTCTGTCGTCAAAGAGAACATTGACCGGCCTAAAGAATGTAAAGTGTCGAAAAGACCCGTGGGCCAATTTCGAAGGAGATTCCAGTGGGAATCAGAAGAGCCATTCCGGCTCGAGGGAGAAAATTGAACGATCCTTAAGACTGGGAGGTCAGGCGCGGGACCTGCTGAGGTAGGTGCCCAGGTGGACACCATCATAGTGTTACTATTGTTCTTTTAATTCGTTACCATTAACATATATATCATGTATTGAGCAGTAGAAACATAAACAAGATACATAAAAGAACATAAGATATTTATCCCGGGAAAACCCCAAATGGGGGGAAAACCCAACAACCTTTCTTAGATAGATTCCATTCACAAAGAAAGTCCAATAAGATAAACCCTAGCACAAGTTCTATATTAACCAAAAATACCACCCCAACTGCAGTAGCAACACCATACAAAGGTAGTGCACCTCCTCAAGGAGTAACACACAAGAGAGAAATACCAAAAGACTGAGCAATAATAAGCTGTGTAGTTGCAGCTACTGCGTCACCTCCTCCAAACTTGTGCCTTGCTTCTGTGTAGCTGGGAGTGTGAGTGAGTGAAAAAATGGGCTAAGGCGCCTCCTTATTTATAATCTTCCTATCCTTTTAGCTGGGTCAACTTCTCTTCTGGGAAGGTGTCTTTTCATTATACTTTATTCTTACGAGTCGACTTATCTTCTAGGTTATTTCAACATCTGTCCAATGGATCTCTTGCTTCTGGAATCTTCTCCGCATCTAAGAAATGTCATCTAGGAGAGAAAGATCCTCTCATAGCTACCAAAACACCAACAATTGGGAAGAAAACACATTTCGTGGGACCACCTCCTAGCATTCCATATGCCTCTAGAGATGCACTAACTTGATTTCCACTTTACCAATATGCACCCAAATTTATAAAAGTGGAGGTTAGAAAACATTAGAGTCACTTCAAACCAAATAATAAACTTGTAGCAATGTGTATTCTTAAGTTCATGTTTATGTTTAGTTTTTTTCCATTTAAAAAACAAGAGCCTATTGTAACTTGTTATGTATGAAACTTATAAAACTCAAAATCATTGGAAATTGCTTCCCATAAGTAGAATTCTAGGTGATGGAAGCCTGGAGAAGCTAACAATAAAGGTTTGATACCTATTCCTAAGATGACTTAGAAATGGCAAGATACACAAACTCTTTATAGTTTAATCAATCCTTGTGAAAAAATGACATTTGGGTTGGTAACTTCAAGATAATTCAAGGGTTGGTCAAGGAGAAGTAGAGATGGTAAAATAAAAAAAAATTCTTTATAGTTTACTCCTTGTGAAAAAGGGCATTTGGGTTGGATAACTTCTAAATACTTCAAGGGTTGGTCAAGGATAATTCCATCCAAAATCAAGGTCTAGGCTCAATAAATGACCTCGAAATAGGTCGGGGAAGAAAATCCAGGTGTCTTGTTTAGAAGGAATAATGTAAATTTTATTTAAACAAACAATGAAAATTAGTTTGGATCTTTACTTATGGTACCAATCAGCTGGCATGTATTTCTTAGACCCTTTAAATTAATTCCACCTCCAATCCCTTCACCAAGTAGCTAAAACAATAAGATGACATCAAAAATATTTCCAACCTTACTAATTCCCTTCTTGAAAAAAATGCTTGGCTAAAACTATAGAAAATTGTCATCTTACTACACATGAGATGATCACCAAATGAAATCACCATTAAAATACATTATAATTCATAAATAATAACCTTTCCAATTAAAATTATACTTATGAATTCCTAAGTTTTACATTCTCACAACTCTATTTGCAAATCACACCCCTCCTAGAAATACAATTCCATAGTAGGAATTTTCAACTTTCTTTTCCTTCTACTTACCAAATGACCATCTCTTCACATAATGTGTAATATTTTCAAAAGGAAACAATCATACCCACTCCTCTCCAATCCTCGGGATTGTAAAGAAAACTCTAGTTCATGTGGTGAAAGCCTTTCCTTCTTTAGCGTTGGTCTATAGAAAGTCCTTGAAGTAGTTTATCAAACCTTTGAAAGGTTGTGGAAGATGGAACCTAGTAAGATGTGTAATATGAATTAGTGGCATCAAGAATTTTATAGTAGATATGAAGCCTAGCCTTTAAAGACATATGCTCACTACTGCAATACAGGGTTGTATCATTGTCATTAACACCATTGTCCAGTCCATTTTTTTTGGAAAACAAATTCAGTTTGAATGATGCAAAACATGACATTAAAGGGATTGTTGTGATTTGCATCAACCTTGCATCACCATTTTTATGTGCACTTTACAAGGTGTCATCTTAGCAACGAAGAATGTGACACATAAATATTTCACAAGGTGTCATCTTAGCAACGAAGAATGTGACACATAAATATTTCATGCATTTCATTAGAGTCATATTGCATCAAATATTATTGCAAAAATCACATAGAGAGTTACTTTTTATAAAGTGTGCATCACATAAGAGTGTATGTTCCATCATATTAGCATTGTTTTTCATTGACATAGGGCATCGATATTTCATGTGAGGCATTGTTGTTTAGAATGTGCATCATACTTGCATCATTTTACATCATTATTGTGTCATGCTAGCGTAAGGCCTCCATCATTACTATTCCTTTATCATTATATTATTATATTTTTAGCATCATAATAAATATATTGTGTGTCAATTTAATAATCATATTATTTTAACAACAAAGTTGTAAAAAATAATAATTATTAATTATGTGATTAATTTTGTTAATTTAATTATTATTGATTATTTAATATTATTTAATTAAATTAATTATTATTATTATTATTAAAAAATTAAATTATTAGTAACAACATTAATAATATTAATAATAGTTATGGTTGTTGTTATTATTATTAATTTAATGATAATATTTATAATTATTAATCATTATTTTATAATTTTTAAATATTAATGAAATTCATGATTAACATAAGCCTATTTTATAAAATAATAATCATGAAAGAAAAACCATGTATATATAAAAACACATTTAAATTAAATTATAAATTAACTATGTAATTTTTTTTCCTTTAAATAAGTGGTACAACCTAAGTGGTACAACCTAAGTGGTACAACCCCAG
>ML783145.1:637589-670240 GCA_009831015.1 Picea engelmannii | reverse complement strand
TATATATAGTATCCATCTTCTAGAAGCCTATACGGCTTGATGGCTGGAGATGAGATCTTCAGAGCTCGAGAAACAACTTCAAAATCTTCAAAACTCAAGGTAGGAGTGTAATATGAGTGTACGACTTCACTACCCAGAGGTCTTCGACGGCTCGTCAACGAACTAGATAATATTGATGATCAGACTGAAGGCTTCATTGATTTCGAACAAGGACTTGATTGGACATTCAGGATGGTCGGGTATGAGGGAAAGAGACAAATTGTAGAGGGGTCGACTCAGGCTTGGTGACAAACTTCCCTTGGAAAATAGCATGACAAATGATGAGACTCAGGCTGCATGGCATTAATCATAAGTCTACAAAGGAGGAGGCAACGCAAACTCTCTATATGTTTGGAAGGATAACCAAATGGTGGAGGACACAACTCTATATAGCGAGAACAACTTCCTAAGGTCATACTACATCCCATAGTTTGATGAACAAATGGATAGATGTGCTTTGTCCAAGGGCGACTCATTATGCTGCCAATAAAGAAAATACTTTTCCCTTCCTCTTTTTGGGGTATATTTGATTTTTTTGTCTTTTTCAATAATTTTGGGAAAAAGAATAAAGGAATGTTACGTTACAATGGAGGAATGAGTATTGCAAACATACAAGTTCAAGGCACAAGGACAAGACTGATGTTCTAGTATAATGATACTCGGGAAAAATCCTCCGGGGGCCAAGGGTGTTAAAACGCAGAAGCAAACTATTACAAGGCTGGCGTATAAGATATGCAAACAGGGTTAACAAAACACACAATGGTAACGTCCTTCAATGTAAGTTTAACGAGCCCAGAGAAGGTAAGCTCGACAATTTTTCATATTTAGAGAGTCTAAAAAAACATAAAAGGAGACTCCATTGGGGTACCTTTTTCGAAGATAGTTTAGTCGGTTCGAAAAAGGGGTAAACTAGCACCGACAAGACGTCTATTCAAAACCATTTTAACGAGTGTGACAAGGACAAGATCACTCGGACATTTTTTCATTTTTAAGGAGTCTGAAAAAAGCTTAACTATGGACTCCGTCAGGAATGTTCTTCTGGACCAGTTTAACGAGTGTGAAAGAATAAGGTCACTCGATGATCTTTTCAATTTTAAGGAGTCTGTAAAGAGCTTAACTATGGACTCCGTGGGGGTTCCTTCTTCGTAAGTTTAGTCCCTCAGGCCCGAAAAAGGGATAAAATTATACCTGAGAGTACTCTTCTATAGAGTTGAAGTTCCATAGAGTATACCTTTATTTGTACAATTGACCGTCCGGACCGAAAAAGGGGTAAACTATCGCCGAACAGACGTGACTTCAAATTTCAATTTAACGAGTGTGAAAGGCCACAAGATCGCTCGACAATCTTTTCACATTTAGAGGGTTTGAAAAGGGCTTAAAAGAAGACCCATTATTTTTTTGGGAGTCCTGAGGGTGAGTTCAAGAGCGAAGAAGAATCATGCAAATGAGGCTCAAAATCGTATTCAGGAAAAACTACAAGGACTCCCGAGCCTACAGTGTTTTAGAGACAACATGAATACCATAATGCAACCAGGATCTACTTAGGGAATCCATGTTTCGGTAAGCTCTACCACCAAGTTGTGACACTTCTAAAGAAGAGATGATGGTTCCGTGTCACAACCTAATGGGATCGATCCTATGGCAAAGGAAAAAGACAACGAGATACACAAATCAGGGTAGAAACATATCCTATATGTTCAAGTTGAGCGTCGATTTTTTGTTTCCACGGACCGTCGAAAAATACTCAAAACTCAAAAAAATTGTCCCAATACCCGATCAAATCCCTCCTATGCAACTCCTGAGTCACTCTAAATGGTTTTTGGTATAAAGAAAATGATAAGGGAGGCCAAAAAAATGACAAAAAGAGGCCAAAAAGTCTATAAATAGAAGCTGGCAGCTCATTATCACCATTGCTGATTTGGAAATTGACTCTGGAGCCAAAAGACCCCCTTCGATTAAAGTGGTAATTTCGGGAGCTACAGTGGACGAAACGAACTTCTGTCTGGACCAAGTAAGTACAAGCTCCCTTATATTGCATTTTATGTCTTTATTTATGTATTGGGTTTCATTTTTTAGGGGGGCGTCGACCTTTAAAAAGTCGTCCCTAAGTCCACACGGGTTGTCTCAGGACAGGCCGCTTGTACATGCGACTGTCTCCATTACAGCACGTGTGGGCCCCCTTATTGAATGAAAAAGACTTCAAAAGTAAGGGTTAACCCTCCTGAACCTTTTTGTTTTGCAAGATGTATGTCCATTGGAGAGAAAGAGAGCATGAAGAGGTGAATGAGTTGGTCGGGGAAGACCCCAATGCTGTGGCTACGTTGATGCAGTGTGGGTTACTCAAGTTTTTTCTATGTCCTTTCATGCGGGAACAATCTAGGCTACTAAATGCCTTGGATGACTACTGGCATCCGGATGCAGAGGCATTCATGTTAGAGGGGTAGTCACTGGTGCCCACGGTCGATGACATTTACTTTTTGACTGGCCTCTCTAGGAGAGGGGAACCAGTCAATTTTCGGACTTTTGCTGCGGGGCTGCATAACATAGCGCAATTGATAGGCCTATATTATGCAGCTGATACAGACCGTGAAAGCACACAGGTGCCTATAAGAAATATCATGAACTTATCGCGATAGTATTTCTTATTGGGCAAATTACTGGTTCTGTGGCTGTACATCAGGCATCCCGCGCATAGATGAACTGTGCAGTCCAGTGCTTAAATGCATAAGTTTTTGATTGGACTACCACTTTTCTTGAGTGTATGAAGAGGCAATTAACAGATTGCCATTTGCGGACACATAGGAACTCCAGGTTCGGGACCATTCTGTGTTCATTATTTTTTTAGAGAGTACCGAGTTTTAGTCCTTGAGTAGTGGTACGAGGACATCAGGCCTCTCTTCCTACTGTGTGTAGATAGGCAGTACTATTTCCGTGATAGGGTGGTGGAAGGACCAATGAGTCCTTCGATGATGACTTTTTTTCATGGTTGTCACGACAGATCCCGGTTATAGAGGACTACCTCTATGTTGGGATTGATTTTTCGAGAGACCTGGAGATACCAGTACCTCCTGGTGAGGAGCAAGGGGAGATGGGTAAGTCTCCACCTTTGTAGTTTTTTTGTTGTATATGTAATTTTTATGTTGTTTCATTATATATATCATTTTTTTTTTGTTATGCTAGAGTATTTGACGGATATGTATTCATTGTGTGCAGATGTGGGACCAGTGCGACCCGCTGACTATGTGAGGAACATGCATCATCCTCGTCCAGGGGCCGCACCTTCCGCTGTAGGGGGACCAACTGTAGCAAGATATCTTCCAGCCAGGGAGGTTGAGAGAGTATTGAGACAGGTTGAGCGTAACTTTATTGCGCTCACTCACACGATCCCAATGGCAGAGATTGAGGACCTGCCACCATCTATGCAGCCTCATGTAGTGGGGGCACCACGGACATGGGTCTGGTTGTTTTGGAATTTAGCCAATGCTGTGGACCAGTGTAACAGGGCCCACAGGCCCTGACTTTAGCTAGACATTTTGATATGCCATGAGCACTACTTGTATATATGTTTTGAGGGCATAAGCCCTGTGACTCATTATCGGTTATATTTTTGAGGCACTTGCATCCATCCATGTACTTTGGTTACTTTATGATATTATATATGTTTTTTTGGTATTTTGTGTCTTATGGATCATGTGTGCAAAAACGTATTTACATGATTATGTCAATGTTCTTTCATATGTGTGCAAGATGCCAATCTAAAATTTGATTAGCTAGAGTATCTGTAACTTGATTTAATCTCCTAGGAACATGAAAATATGTAATATAATCAAAGTTTCGTTCTAAGAGACGTACCCTAAGGAATCGTCGGTGTAAAGTTGGATCATGAACCCTGTATACTCTGTTTAACTAAGACACAACCAGTTGAGCGTCGAGATATACCCGAAGATGAGAGATACCCAATGACAAGGCGTCACCAAGCAACTCAATAACTGCACTATACTCGACAACATTATTTGTGGTGTCACCTAAGCATATCCCTCCGGAAGATAATAATCGCACTTGATGTGTAAAGATTACCCAAGCTGTGGAGGCAAGCCTCCGAGTGTGATGACTAGCACCGTCTGCATACCCAACGAACACCTCAAAATCACTTGACATCTGCCATAGTGACGAAAGATAGTATCAATGACACATCCATAATACTAAAAGAAACTAAAAAAGTAATAGTACAAAGACTATACATATGTTACAAAAAGTTACTCACAGTGACCTGCCTATGAGTAATACTTCTTGAGGTAGAGCCCATTTCTATGCTCCGCCAAAGCATTCCCTTCAAAATCAACCAGACGATAAACACCCTTTTTTAAAACCTCTTTTATGATGAAAGGTCCGAACCACATGGGTTTGAATTTTCCTGCCTCCATGGGGTCCTTATCTTGGTCATCGACCAGGACAAGGTCGCATTTAGAGAAAATCCGAGGATGAACGGACCTATCATACTGACACTTGACCTTATGTTTGTGAGCCTCGTTGGCCAGGGTCACATCACGATGTTGCTCAAGGTATACTAACTGTTCTTCAAGTGGAGAAGTGTCTGGCAATAATTGTACTGCCAACTTTAGAGATGGGATCTGACATTCGATGGGCAAGACTGCCTCCAGCCCGTAAACAAGTTGAAAAGGTGAGAAACCAGTTGCAGTCTTAACAGATGTTCGATAAGCCCATAATGTCGAGTATAACTTGGCTGAGTTGATAGTTCGCTGTAGAATAGTCTTAAGATTTTTGTTTACAGCTTCCACCTGCCCATTTTCTTGGGGGTAGTAGGGTGATGAATGTTCTTGCCGTAACCCAAGATTTGATGTTAACTTGGTCATCATCTGGTTCTGAAAGTGACTACCATGGTCAGTGACAATATCCCTATGGACGCCGAACCTTTCTATTATCTGATTGAATAAAAAGAGAGTTGCAGTCTCTCCATCATCTTTAAACATTGCCATAGCTTCGACCCACTTTGTGAAGTAGTCTAAAACTACGATGATATAGCAATGCACCCTTGTGGAAGGAGGGTTTCAAGTAGTGTAATCAATCCCCCACTTGGTGAAGGGACCAACTGTGATGACAGGAAACATGGGAGCGGGATGTGCTCTCATCTTCCGAGAGAAGATTTGGCACGGATGCCATTTCTTGACCAAATCAATACAATATTTGATAAGTGTCGGCCAGAAGTAACCTGCTCGTAGAATATTTTGGGTTGTTTCCAACCCAGACAAATGACCTCCACAAGCTCCGGTATGGCAATCGTTAAGCACAATAATTGCTTCCTCATGAGTGAGACATCGGCGTAGGATGCAGTCTACACCTCTCCGATACAATGTATCATCGATTATGAGATAATTCTTAACCTGATAGCGTATGCGTTGACGCTCATTGCGAGAAGTAGTGGTGGGGCACTTCAAATTCTAGAGATAGATAAGTATATCTCCATACCAGGGATCTGAAGATGTGATAAAAAACATACCTCCCCGGATAGGCGATTCTTCAAGCACAACGTCACCTGACTCAACCGGAAGTTCCAAAATAAGTTCTGCGAAGACCAGTGACTTTTTGGACTTTGTTGAAATGAAGTCTAAGTCAAACTCCTGGAGGATGACTATCCATCTACTGATTTTTCCACCTATTACCTGTCATGTCAACATGTACTGGAATGGATTCACGACAACAATGACGATGGTCTTGCGAAACAGAACGTAATGACAGAACCATTGAACAACATGAATTGTTGCCAACGCAAATTTTTTGATGTGAGAATAATTTAGTTCCGGTCCTACGAGGCCTTGGCTCAGGTAATAGATCACATATTCTGAGAACAAGTCATCTTCCTGAACTAAAACCATGCCAATGGTTGATTCTGCTGCAGCTAGATATAATAAGAAATCCTTGTTATAGTTAGGTGGCCGGAGCAGAGGGGCAGTTGTGAGGGCATGTTTCAATGCGTTGAAAGAGCGTTGAGCCACATCATCCCAGTAAAAGGGAACGCCTTTCTTCAGTAAGCGCATAAATCCCTTGGTGATTTCGGCATAGTTGGCGATGAAGCATCGTAAAAATTTCACCTTGCCTTATAGACTCTGAAGTTGAAGGATTGTGTGTGGGGGGGGAAACTAAATTATTGCCTTAACCTTGAGAGGATCGACCATGATCCCTGTTGTTGACACTATGAAACCTAACAATCTTCCTTACGTTACGCAGAAGTTGCACTTGTTTGGATTCAGGCGAAGCCGAAAGTAGTGACAACGTTCGAAGATAAGTCAGAGGTGTGTGGGATGATCCATTCTCTTGCGAGACCGTGATGCTAAATCATCTAGATAGGCCTCGACTATATGCTTGAGGTCATGGAAAGAAAAAGACATGGGCTGCTAAAAGGTGGCTCCAACAGTTTTTATGCCAAAAGGCATTTTACGATATGCGAATGTACCCCATGGACAGATAAATGCCGTTTTGTTTTGGTCTTCGGGTTTGATTTGGATTTGATTATATCCCGAAAAACTGTCCATGAAAGAAAAGGCTTCACAACCCACACATTCATCAATGATCTGGTCGATGAAAGGTGTGGGAAAATTATCTTTGGGACATGCCTTGTTCAAATCACGAAAGTTGGTACATACACGAATCGTGCCTTGTTTTTTATTGACCGGTACGGGGTTGGACACCCATTGGGTCGAATGGATAGGATAAATAAACCTGGCTTTTAGAAATTTCTAAACCTCAACCTTAATGGCTACTGCTTTCTTAGGATTAACTAGACGAAGCTTCTGCCGAACCGGCTTGGCATTAGGATACGTTGTGATTTGATTTTCAACTATTTTTGGATCGATGCCTGGCATTTCCTCATAAGACCAGGCAAAAATGTCACAGAATTCTTTGAAAAGATATGTGTAGATTTGAATCTCTTCGAGGGAGCAGTCCGCTCCGACGAAGACATTCTCCACGACACCCGAGTTTTGGGAGATATTGATCGGTAAGGTTTCAACAATAGTTGCCATATTACTCTCCGCATAAACCTCGTGTGTAGCTAAGGGATTAGTAGGACAAGACTGATCTCCCGTCATAGTCATGGTGAATTCTCCCGCTTCAATTCGGCTTAACTCTGGGAGGAAGTATGATCTGTGATGAAGATCTTCCCAGGGTTTATCTGGACTAGTCATTGCTTCAATTATTGCTTCATTAGAGGGCAAGACTAAGTCCAATGAATCGGTGTGAGCGAGACAACCATGAGCCCAAATAATCTCTAGAAGTGGATCTAACTCTTGTGAAGGAGTTGGATCAGTGTGGGCTGAAGTTTGTTGGACTAAAGAGTACGCTACTTCACCTGTGGATAAGGGCATGGACATGCCCGACCGCCCTGTCCCATCCATCGTGACCGATGGGGAAGGAAGTGTCCATGGATCATCGAAGTAATTCGTGCGGAATGACGAAACTTGAAAAATCTCAACCTTATGGTGATTGGATATAAACTTGATATTTCCTTGAGGGGGCGGGTAATCGAAGGTACCCATCAAAGATGGGCACAAACCAACCCCTACGTTGACGACATCAGGTTGAGGATTATCAATCATCAGGACCGTGGATGCCCCCAAAGCAAGGTCAGGTCTAGAGAAGGACAATTGATCGATGGTCACTATCCGACCTTCGTGTGGAAACAACAAAACCTGGAAAACTGTAGCAACCACCGCTTGCATGGCATAAGTCCAACTCCTTCCTAACAAGAGGTTATAATCGAGGGGAGCATCAACTACCTCTACTTCGACACACATGGTCTTTCCTCCTAACTGCACAGGGAAAGAAGGGACGATACCATGTGGTCGGAACGAATGATCGTCGAAAGCGGTGAGGAGAGTAGGTGACGGAGACAAAACGGGCTGGCCAACGACCTTCCAACATGCCAACAACATAACACATGTCGAGGTGCCCTCATCAACCACCGTGCGGAAGATATTCCGAGTAAAAGTTTTCGTGGGATAATCCACTACTATCGGAAACGCTACGTGGTAAGGTAGACGAGGTTTTAAGTCAGTTGTATCCAGCATGATTGTACCTGGATTACAAATCTTGGTAAATCCTAAAGCGGTTAACAAGGATTTCCTCTAGGAAGGGAAGCTTTGGAGGACCTCCAAAGCAGAAATTACGCAAGGGGTTTGTGATAAATCTTCCACCACAGAGTAGTTCTGGGCAGCCCTTGCGTTTGGGTTATGAGAAGATTTTTTGAATGCGCCTTTGGGAATGTGTGTCATTGTTTCTCCCAACATCTTCTCAATCTGTAGAGGAAGAGATGGGAGTTCAACTTCTTTACCCTTCTTAGAAGTACTTGGTTTACTATAGTCATGCGCTCTAGTCGATATAAAAGCATCACCCCTCACCATATATGTGTTCGTGGATGAGGGGTTGTTTGTAGGCGGAGAGGGGTCTTGGCTACCCCCTTTCGTGCTTGCAGAGGCTTGGGTTAGATTTTTCCCATGTTGAAATGGATTGGTCAACACAGCTTGCTATTGTTGCGTTACAAACTTTTGGGCTTCTGCAAGCCGAGGACATAAATGGGTTGGGTGGTCTTCCGCGCACAGGTTGCATGGATACCTCGCCTTCCATTTTTCAGTGTTGTCCCCGCCAGCATTATCGGTAGGTTATTTAACCCCCTTACCCTTATTTCATTGTTTTTTCTTTCCTTCAGGCTGCTGGGTGGCCTTGTTGGCAAATGTTTAACAGGTAGAGTATGCTTGTCATTGATGGCAAGTACAACAATGAAGATGGCATGAGTATAGGAAGAATGTAACAGACGGGCATCGAAAGTAGTTTGGGAAGACACTGCAGGAAGAATGTAACAGACGGGCATCAAAAAAAGTTTGGGAAGACACTGCAGAGGATGGTTGGAATGCTTTATAGGTAGTATGTGCTTTTCATTGATGGCAGGATCGGAGTGTGCATCGATGGAAAAACAGGAACAACGTAAGCTTAGGAGGAATTAGCGCAGAGTCGAATGCAGTGCATAGGTGTGCACTAGGGATGAGGTTAACTCATGGCTAAAGCTCAAGGGAGATAGCGTACTTAGGATCACAGGCGGATCAAAGGTCGAGGCCTTTGACACTTAGAAATTCTTCCAAGTAAGGAGGATGCGTAAGCTTGGAGGAGAAGCGTCAGTGATCATTGGATCCCATCCCGAATTCCCGATGACCGTCAGATCTCAATGTAGACAAGAGGAGCGCGTAGATATGGAGGATAGATCTCGGGCGTTAGATCGGAGCGCAGGGTCTGACCACCATTGGATCGAGGAGAACCTGCACGTTCTTTAAAGTGCAAGGAGTAGAGGGCTCACAAAATCCTGAAAGAAGGAGGACCGTCCATCTACAGGCAGGACACGTGGGGATAGATCGTCAGTTTGCTGACTGGAGAGTCAAAGGAATGATGTTCCCTAACCTCTCGAAATTGCGATATCTGAAATCGTGATTTAATCTTAGCCGTCATATTAAGGTTGAATATAGACTGTTGATTCCAGTCCATGTCGGATTTTCGGGGATCGAGAGTTGGAGATGTCAAGTAATATCATCCACAGAAATCATGATTTCGCGATATGCAAAATCGTGACTTAATTGCAGCCGTTGAACCAAGATCAGATCTGGACCATTGATCCAACTCCATATTGGAGTTTTGCAAATCGTGACATGGAGAGGGAAAAGAAACAATGCAACAAGAATTGCGAAATCACGATTTAATCGCAGCCATTGAATCAAGGTCTGATCTGGACCGTCGATCTCAGTCCATTTCGGAGTTTCACGGATCGAGAGTTGAATATGTCAAAGAACAATAACCACAGGAATCCTGAAATCGCGATATGCTATTTTGCGATTTAATCGCAGCCGTCAGATCAAGATATGATCTGGACCGTTGATACGACTCCATTACGGAGTTTCGTGAATCGGGACTTTGAAGTGACAAAAACACTGAATGTCAAGAGTGTTGAAATCACGATGTGTGAAATCCCGACTGAATATGAACCGTCAGATCAAGATTTGATCTGGATCGTCGATCCGACTCACGTCAACATACCACATCAGCTAGGAACACGTGGTACAACCAGGTAATGACAAGTGTCATACTGATTCAACATTTCAGGCACATGTAAGTCACAAATTAGAGTGACACGTGACAATATTCAACATGTGTCAATCCACATGTGACGTCAGCAGATTTCCACCACTTCGAAGTTTAGGAAATCGGGAGATGGACAGATGTCGGAGGACGAGGAGGGGATAAAGGGAACGAGCCTCTTCGCATGGTCAGGTGGAGAATGATACAAAAGGTGACACGACAGGAGTGGGGCCCTTCCTCAATACCCCACCATTCCGGACCCCCCCTCCCACCGTATTAAAGGCAGAAAGGCAAGGGGGGTCCGGAATTGCTTGAGCGTCGTTGATCTGGGAACTCTAATCCTGGATGCTCAAGAGATGCGCGCCCAATTCCGGACCCACCCCCCTCCGCTTAAAGGTAGAATGGCAGGGGGGCTCCAAAATCCAATCCCGACCGTAGATCTGGGAGCACACATTCTGACCATCCAGATTTTCTCGCTGCATATCCAAAAGGTGCATTTACGCCCCAAACTTAGGAAGGCATAAGCTCGACTGCGCCAAAGAAGACGAGGAGTCTCAACTGCCAGAGAGGTTGAGAAATCTCAGCAGAACACCCAGTGATGCTGGACGCATGGTGGAAAACGACCAGAGAAGCTGAAGAGTCACGATGATGATCATACAGAGCACTCAAGTTATAGAGGAATTTGGCACGGAGTGTGCATGTAGAGGCATTGTGAATATTGCATGCACAAGGAGCACATGTACTATAAGAATGATGAACAAAGAAGAGATGGTGGTTGTTGTCATGGTGGAGGATTCAAGTGTGAGCAAGGAGGCAGAGCGCATGAGTAGAGATGCATGGTAGAGGAAGGTTGCATCAAATGGATATGGTGTAGAGAGTATAAAAGGCAAAAGAACAGAAAGTGCAAGTGGCGTGCAGAAGACACTGATGCAAATAGGGCAGAGCAGCGTAACATAACAACAACAGGGCTGGTAAGCCATTGAATTATTTTATATCGCTGTAGAGTTTCAGTAACAAAGAATTTATTAATTAGGGTGGTTGGGAGGTGCTAGGGAGGACTGGTGTCCTCAAAGTTTCAAGTGGGTGCTTGAACACAGGGAGTTGGTGCTTCCTTCTAGTTGGTGCTAGAGAAACCAAGGAGTTGGTGCTAGAGAAACCAGGGAGTTGGTTCTTCCTTCTAGTTGGTACTAGAGAAACCAGGGGGTTGGTGCTTCCTTCTAGTGGGTGCTAGAGAAAACAGAGAGTCGGTGCTCTCAGCAAGTTGCAGCTTGCAAAACAGAGGTTGTAGCCTCACAATGAGTTGGTTCTCATATGTATGATAATGTAAAGAATGTAGATAATACTTATCATATAAAGAAAAGGAGGTTTTTACCCTGTATGGGTTTCCTCGGGAACTATCTATCTCTGTCTTTCTCATATATGTGACTGATGCTGAATGTGTCTTTATTTATTTCATTGCATTATTGTGATCATCATTGAGTGCCTTGTAAAGATTTTAAATAAAGCATAATTGTTTAAGCACAGTAACAACTGATTCACCCCCCCCCCTCTCAGTTGTCCAACAGACCTTTGGGTTAGTCGATTGCACTGTGTGTACCTCTGACGTTTTGGTAGGGGGAGCAGCTAAAGTAGTAGTTTGGCTGGTCGCTGTGTGTTGTATAGATAACTGTTGCAACTGCTTCATCAATTGCTCAATGGGCTTTGTTTGTGCTGAACCAACAATACCATCGGCATGTGATCCAACTCTCTGTCTAGTTTTATCCAGTATTGAGCGTGGCGCATATAGCAAGATGTTGTATAATAAACCGAACTAAGAATAGATGAGCTCAAATTGTTGAGCTCTCATGATGGAATCTTCTTCGGAGAATAATCCCGACGTTGCGATGTCTTTGGACAACTGTGGGACCAAAGACTTAAGGAACCACTCAAGTAGGAATGTTGGTGGGACTGGTACCTTAATTAAACTCTTTCAGTGTCTCCATTCTCGGATGTGATCAGAGATATGGTCCACTGTCGTCTGTTCGAAATTGGCTAGCAATTCTGTGCCAGCGTCGTATCTCACAGGTAACTGGAAATGGTTCAGGAAGGACATTGCTAGGTCGTTGAAGGCAGAGTATCTTGAGTGATCGAGCTCAATGTACCATTTCGCGGCACTCCCAATGAGAGTACGTTGAAACAATTGCAACTGTACAAAGTCATGTTTCAATTAGTTAGATGAGCACTAAATATGGAAGGTAGTCACATGATCTCCTGGATCTTCGTTAGGCTTGGCTCTGAACTTTGGAATGTCTGAAGGCAACTTCATCAACATAGGAGGCCAACGCGGATCGTGACAAATGGGTTCATTGAAAAACCTTGTCAAATCTGGCAAGTGCAAAGTCGCTAGGAAGGGTAGTTTGGGTTGTTGGTGATAACCTGGGAAAAAGGGGCCTGGAGTTTGACTGGCACCAGGTTGCCAGGAAAAGTTTGGCTGCTGGCCTGGATTTTGGTAGAAACCATGGCCCTAGCCAGCGTATGGATTTTTCATATGTGGGGACATTATCAGCTGATTTCCCAAATAGGACATAGATGGTTGGGCATGCATTATATTCGAAGGACTCTGGAAAGGGTTGCCCCATGTTGGTCCCGTGGGGATGGGCATAGTAGTTTGTTTGGGGTTCCATTGATTATGGAAATAATTACCCCATATCGACATTCTGGATGAGGGAACAGATCTCTGCCCAGAATTCCAAGGCCCTGATGCGGAAGAAGTTCCTAGGTTTGCTCCCTGTGCAGGAATAGTACCTTGCATAGGAATAGATTGTCCAAAACTAGGATTTCTCCCAATCGGGAAGGCGGCTGATGAGAAGGCATTGTTACCAAACGTTCCAGCCAAAGAAAATGATGTCAAACCTAACGACATGTTATGCGAAGGTGGTCCTTGACTCCTCGCTCCAAATAAACTATGGTATGTAGGTTGCCTGGTGGATTGTTGATGCGAGCCATCAAGTGAAGGGGACGAACGAGGGATATGAACTCCTTCGTAAGGGAAAGCGTTAAAAGGAACAGGAGTGCCCCCAATGTGACCTTATAGAGGAGCACTAGAGCTCCCTGCCCCCAGACCCGAAGTCTATAAAGTGGAGTAGGAAAGTACAGGACTTGTACCCGAACTAGGCATCCCATATGAGAATGGAGGGCCTGTCACACTTGGTGTGAAAGGGGTTGTGGCCATCGCCAAAGACGAGATCAGACCACTATGCGATGTAGAAGCGACTAAGACCGTGGTGGCTCAGACCGGTGATGGTGGGTTAGGAGGTGAAAACTCTCATGTGGTGACAACCGTAGTGGGAATTGAAGAATTCCCAGAAGGAGTAACAACATTTGTTTCCATTGCTGTGTGAAACATTGTCTGGCGCTCGTAAAATTGAATTTGAACGATGAAAGGTGCCAAGAAATCAGTGGCTAGGGTTTCAACTGGGCCCAGAGCGTTCGCTCCAGGGTCCAAAATGGTCGATTCCTCCTAATGTTGGTTGGGCACAATTGCTTGTAACCCAGTCGCTTCAAAAGACCCTTGTTGGTCTAGCTTTCGCCTTAATGGTGGCGAGGGTGGCTCCAGTGTAACCGATGGCAGGCCAAGAAGCCTTCGTGACCGGTGGAGCTCGTGATCCTCCACTGTGTGAGAAGATCAAATACACTCTAAGTTAGTCTAAATGTTCAAAACTAACACACACTAAAAAAGTCCCTAGAAGATAAGGCAGGCAAACACTAAATTAATTGGAAGAACAGTTACAACAACCAACACTAGAGCAACTTACCGGTGCAAGTGCAACTCAAACAAGGAAGCACCGTCCAGGTATACTCTGCAAAGCATGGCTTGATGTCTATCCTAGGTACCGCGGTATACCCCCGTAGTCACCTGTGTATGTCCCTAAAAAAGATAGGCAACTAGGTTGCCAGTGCACGAACAATGACCATGCAGGTACAATCGAAAGTCAGGTAGACCACAATGAGCAGGGTATCGAGCCCAAAACCTGTCAAGGGTGTAGCACCACTTTTCGGTTACCAAGGCTTAATCACTCTTAAAAGAAAACTATAACACCCCTTTCTACATAACTCATACAGACATTATATAATCCACATGCGTTTAAGCAAAGAAAAACATTTAAGCCTAGAGTAAACATATTATTTACTGCTATAATAACAATTAATAACATTAACATTAAATTGATATGCACAACATAATACACGATGATTATAATACACAGAGATACATAAACATAATTAAAGCATCATCTGGTACTTATCTTTGAACAGTGGTAGTTCCACCAACCAAGTGCGGGCCTTCCATGAACCTCCCAGCCTTAGACCACACTGCTCATCAACTCAGTAGTGGGTCACCCCCGAGCTGGGACTAAGCTCCACCCCCAAGGCAAGGAATCCTAGGCTAGGCTGAGGTTACAGGGAATACACACAATCACAAGGAAGGAATTCTCTCCCAGGAACCACTCATGCTCACTGCCCCAGACTCTCCTTCCCCACATGCCTGTTCCACCCCAGGAGTATACACCTTCTCTGTCACCTAGACAGTCCTTCGGCTGCTAACCTCCCTTGCTTTGAGTTACAACAACATACCAGACCAGAAATTTCCGAGCTTTGTGGCAGCTACAGGGTTCCTTCCAGGAGTTCTCTCCGTCCTCTACGCACTCTCTCACCTGGAGAGAATCGCTCACAGGCCAACAACTTGTTCTTCCAACCCCAATCACCTCTCTCACTTGGAGAGAGTGTTGTACAACTGGCCAACAAGCCCCTACGCAGTCCAGCACTGCGTGGCCACACAACCAACGGGGAAAATGGACATGGATTTCTAACTGGTTCAACAATGGTGGATGGTCTCATGGATATGGCTTCAGAAAAGGCTCCACGCATAGGCTCGATGCTCAGACAGAGGATGTTTCAGACTTTCGAATCAACACAGAGGCTTCTGGATCAGTGGATGTACGGGGTATCTCTTGCAGAGTTCGGACGAGATGTCCGGTTCAGAAAATCGGGAAGAATGGAGAAGAAACCCTCTCATGACTCATCTTAGCCGTTTATTTGCATGCACCAGGGTTGAAACTTGTCACCCTTGGAACTGCATGCATTCCATCAGCATGCATCTGCTTTGCACGTTTTCCCCTTGCTAGGAACTTAGGATAAACAACATAAAATGCACATGTTCTTTGGAATAATAATAAAATATTATTCCCAAGGCTTAAGCCTCCTAGGCTTAACACTTAGCCCATTTTCCCACCTTCCAGCCCCTAATCCTTTGCCTTCTCTATGGAAGCTCACTCCCCCTTCACTCATTCATTGTAGTTGGTCTGCATCTGGCGGTGTTTACAAATTTGTATTAATTTGTTCTGCATGATTACATATACAACAGTAGGCTCCTGGCCTTCAACACTTAGGCTCCCTAGCCTAACAAACACATAAGCCACCATCTTATAAAAAATTGTCTCACCAGCCTATAAAATATAATTACAATTCCTTTCAAAACATGATTTACAACAGGGCTCGGCCTTGGGGACACTACAATCCCCCTCCCCTTATTTCTGCACTGTCCTCAGTGCAACTTACACTGTCTCTGCAAGCCTTTCAAAATTTTCAAAAAGATGAGGGTACTCTACCCACATAGCATCTGCATGCTCCCATGTTGCGTCCTCAGGACCGTACCAGGTCCACTGGACCTTTACAAGCTCTATAGCTCGATTCCAAAGTTGTTTGCTTTTCCTGTCCAATATGCGCATAGGATGCACTTGAAGGACACCTTCTGGTTCCACCTGAATCACATTCCAATCGATAACATGATTAGCATCAGGTACATATTTCTTAAGCAGTGAAACATGAAACACATTATGTACAGTCATAGATGCATGTAATGCAACTGGCCCAATCCTTTCCAGGATCTCAAATGGCCCACAAAATCTTGCTGCCAATTTGGCGCAACTTCTCAACTTCAGGGAACTCCTGTTAGTCCTCACTTTCAGGAAAACATGGTCACCCACTTTGAATTCTCTATGGGTTCTGTTACTGTCAGCGTAACTTTTCTGCCTATCATGGGTAGCTTTTAGATTCCGTTTAATTTTTATCATTTGATCTTCCATCTCTTTGAGCAGTTTAGGCCCAACTAATGCTCTGTCAGTTGGATTATCCTAGCTCACTGGAGTGTTTCACTTTCTTCCATAAAGTACTTCGAATGGGCTCATCTTCAATGATGCATGATACCCATTATTGTAGGTGAATTCTACCAAATGAAAGTAGTCTTCCCACCTTGATGGTGTATCCATCACATACATTCTCAGTATAACTTCTATTACCCTGTTCACCCTATCTGTCTGACCATCAAACTCAGGATGATACGCTGTACTAAAGTTCAGATTCGTTCTGAATCCTTTACAGTCCTTTCTAGAAATTTGAAGTGAATTTTGGGTCCCTATCAAACACAATTGTCTTAGGAATTCCATGCAAGCGTGCCACTTCTTTTAAGAATATATCAGCAACATCTGCTGCCCTATGAGTGGTTTTCAGTGGAATGAAATGGGCAACTTTTGTAAGCTTGTCCACCACCACCTAGATTGAATCATGCTGCTTGCTTGTTCTGGTCAATCCTGTGATAAAATCCATTGTCACCACGTCCCATTTCCACCCAGGAATGGGTAAAGGCTACAACAGCCCTACTGGGTGCCTATGCTCAGCCTTAACCTTTTGGCACTCCATACATATGGCAATGTATTCAGTGATTTCTTTCTTCAAACCCGGCCAAAAATAATGGCTTTTGACTGCTGCCACAGTCTTCTGTTATCCAGGATGTCCAGCATAAGCCACGTTATGCATTTATTTTAGAATTGACAGCTTCAATTCTCGGACATTGGGTACATACACTCTGTTTTTATATAGAAGTAATCCATCATTTCCCAAGGCGTAACTTTCCTTGGTCTGTGGTCTCTCACACTGTTGTAGCTTTGCTACTAGACTTCTGTACTGCAAATCAACATTTGCAGCTTCCAAAATTTTGTCTTTCATCTCAGTCCTATACATGCTAATGGTTGTAGCATGTAATTCGTGCACTTTTCTGATGAGTGCATCATCCACCTTATTTTCTTTCCCTTTGATATGCTTGATGTCAAAGTCATATTCACACAGGAACTCCAGCCATCTGATTTGCCTGGCATTTAAAGTTGGCTGATCAAATAAATACTTTAAACCGTTGTGGTCTGTTCTCAATTCGAATCTCTTGCCCATGAGGTAATGCCTCCATTTCCTCAAGGCGTGGACGATTGCTGCCAAATCTAAATTGTGAGTGGCATAATTCCTCTCATGCTCCTTCAACTTTCGGGACTCATAACAAACTACAAATCCCTCTTGGCTGAGAACTCCTCCCAGTCCCTCCTTACACGCATCTGTGCACACTACGTAATCCTTATTTGGGTTTGCAATCTTCAGGATTGGAGCGTTGGTTAACAGCTGCTTCAATCGCTGGAAGCTACTCTCACATTCTTCAGTCCACTGGAACTTCTTCTCCTTCCTTTGCAAGGAAGTGATAGAATGAGCTATCTTTGAGAATTCGGCTATAAACCTTCTGTAGTAGCTTGCCAGACCCATAAAAGATCTAACTTTTTCCACATTCCTTGGCGCTGACCATTCTCATATGGCCTCGACCTTTTTAGGATCCACAACAATCCCTTCTTTAGATATAATGTGTCCCAAGTAATGAATCTTCCTTTGATAAAATGAGCACTTGTTTAGCTTGGCGTACAACTGGTGTTCTCTCAACACCTGCAACACTATTCTCAGGTGTTTCTCATGCTCTTCCTCTGACTTGGAATACACCAAGATATCGTCCAGGAAGACTATGACAAACTAGTCCAAATAATCTCTGAACACTCCATTCATTAAGAAAATGAAAACAATAGGCACATTGGATAACCCAAACGGCACCACCGTGAACTCATAATGACCGTACCTTGTTCTAAAGGCGATCTTGATGATGTACTCATCATTTATTATCATTTGGTGATATCCTGATCGGAGATCTATTTTTGAAAATATTTTCACATCCTTCAACTGATCAAAAAGATCATCGATCCTTGGCAGAGGATACTTGTTCTTGACAGTTACCTTATTCAACTGTCGAAAATCAATGCACAACCTCAACGTCCCATCTTTATTCTTCACGAATAGGACCGGGGCACCCCACGATGACATGCTGGGGCGAATGTATCCCTTCTTTAGTAGCTCTTCAAGCTGCAATTGCAACTCTTTCAGCTCTGGCGTACTCATTCTATAAGGAGCCTTCGAAACTAGAGCTGCTCCAGGCATCAAATTTATAGAAAAATCGATGTCCCTCTTTGAAGGTAGTCCAGGTACCTCCTGAAATACGTCCTTGAACTCTTTGAGTACCTCGTGGTCTTCCAGATTCAAGACTACATATTGGGATGCTTCTTCCACCCGAGATGCAAATAATTGAGAGCCTTTCCGGTAACATTTCTTCAGTTGCATGGCTAAGATTTCCCTAATAGCCATGGCTCTTGGAATTCCTTGGACTGTTACTTGATTTCCCTCTTCGTTCAGGCATGTAAACCTCTTGTTACGACAATCCAGAAGGGCATGGTGCTGGTCCAACTAGTCCATCCCAATTAAGTAATCGTATGAGCCTAAAGGCAGAATGTCCAATTCAGTCTTAGTGCTCATTCCTTTCATGTCTACTGAACAGGACTTAACCAATTCAGTGAGCTTCCTTGACCTTCCTTTTGGTTCCTGTGTCCAACTTCACTAGCCAAGACTTTTCATGTTTGTTTCTTGTTAAATGCAAACTGTCCACCACTCTAGGATCTATATAACTATGGCTAGCCCATGAATCAATTAAAATAACAAGTGGTCGGTTGTTGATCGTACCTTCCACTTCAATCATGTGAAATTGAAATTCTACTTGTTTGTTGTCCAGGGCTGCGTAGATCCTCGACATTCTGCTACCCATATCCTCCACTGTTTCATCTTGCTGAATAGTATGGACAGTTCTTGCTTTATCTTTTCTGTGGGGGCAGTCTCTGTACCTATGATTCCCTTTACAACCCCAACACTCCATAGGTGGCGGTCTTGGCATATACTCACTCCCTTCAACTTTCCTGGGCTCTCTAAAAGATGACTGTCCCCAAGGACTGTTCCTGAAAAAGGGAGGCATGTTTCCCTTCTACCTCTATTCTTTCTTAAACCTCTTCTAGTCATCCCAAGCCTTCCGAAAGGTAGGCTTTTCTCTTTGTTGTTCGTATAAGCATTTTTCCCTTCTTATGGTTTCTTCCATGGTCTTAGGATCGTCATATTGAATATTTTTCACCAATGGAAGGTGGCAATCCACTCAGATACCCCTGAATTTTGACAGCCTCGTCTTTGATGAACTGAACATACTTCAGTAGTTCCAGAAAAATTCGTTCATACTCATCAATGGTCATGCTTCCCAACTTGAGTTCGAAGAACTCCTTCATCTTTCTGTCATAGTATCTTTTGGTCAGGTATTTCTTCTCAAAATACCTCTTAAACTCCTTCCACGTGACCTCTTTCTCTCTGATGTGTTGCACCTACACCAACTGATCCCACCACATGGATGCTTTTCCTTTCAGCTGGTACATTGCAATTCTTCCTTCTGCATTGGCAGAATAATTTTACAGTTGGAAGCACTTCTTCATACCCAGCAACCATGTTTCGACATCTTCTTCCTTCCTATGTTCACCATCGAATGTAGGTGGTTTAATCTTGTTGATTTCCCCTTTCAATTCATCCCTTCCATATTTTCGGTGTTTTCTGTTAGCGGACGGTCTTGAACTAATATGTGTCTCCTTGCCAGAATGCTTCGGGGAGAGACGGTAATGTCTGCTACCACTCCTCGATCTTCTTCTCCTCTCAGGAGTTCTGACACTTCTTGATCTGCTTGTGTCACTCTCTTTTTCCAATTTCTTTTCTATTCTTTCCAGGCTCTTCAACATTTTTAAGTTGAATTTACCCTACCGATCCCTGATTTTCATGAGCTTTCGACTATCAACTAGGCGAGCCTGGGCACCTTTCTGCAACTTTTCAATGAGTTTCATCATGTGTCCCTCTTTAGCTATCTCTTTTCCATGCCCATTAGAGTTTGTTCCTTCGACTCCCAGGTTGACATCCTTTTCTTCTCTTTCGTTTTCTGTTTCAGAGGCAATCTTCACCTCTTCCAATTCCATACTTAGTGTCAGCTTTCGGCTATCCTGACACTCATTCAAATCTACACACACAACGTACAGTCAATCGAAGTTTGGCAGGCCCTTAAACCTTCAAGAAAACTTACAACATTCATAAGCCAACGTGAACAAGAAAAACGTTTTGACTTCACAAGTTTTCTGAGCTCTGTCCGGCTCTGCAAATTCCGGGACTTCGAAACTTCGGAATCTCGGTCCACAAAGATCCAAGAGTTAAATATGCGTAACCAAAGTCACCCTTTCGCAACTCGCAATCTCGCGAGTTCGTGAGTCAAAGACCCTTGACTCATTTCCTCCAAACGTCGATACCCGAGATGCGATACGGTATGGCTCCCTCCTCGCTAGCGCCTGCTACACATGACCGTAGGCTAGGGCTAAGTGCTAGCACTTCTTCACCAAATCACGACTTCACGAGTTGGAGTGTTGAGCCTTCGTGCTCCTCCTTTTTGAATTCCGAAATCACGAATTACTTTATTCTTCGGGCCCACAGCATAGCTGTCGCCCTTCACCACCGTGGCACGTGGTACATTCAGGAGGGTCCACGTCACCTTCAGTGATGTCTTCAGGTCCCACTACTCTCACATGTATTCTCAACTCACTGGCACGTGGTACACATTCATGCGCCCACATCCATTCCAAGCAAAATCCAACGGTTAGGTCCCCTCTCAGATCTATGACACAGATCTTTTCGGTGTTTCAGGGTTTTCGGGTATCGGGAGTTCGTGCACCCCACATATCGAAATTCCATCTGTCGAATTTGAAAAATTTGAAAGGTTTCGTGACTAACTCGAGTGCGACTCTGCCATATCTAATGGTTGAGCCTTCCTCCCAGATATACCACGTAGATCTCCACGTTTTTTCGGGTTTTCAGGATTTCGGTATCACGATTCCCACACTCCTGTGCATTTCAAAAGGGATTTTAATCCCTGCGCACATTTTCCAGATCTGATGGTCACGAGGGTTCACCTTCCCTCTCGAACAGATCCTAAGGCTCCAACATTGTTGGTGTAGAGTCCTCTCTCCCTGTGGCCATAGACCACACTGGCTGTGGTTTCACACACCGCTATACCTCCTGAGCTTACCAGGGTCCAAAATTGGTCCTCCAGACACAATTTCTCCTCACAGCCTTGGTCCAAAGACCACTCAACTGGCCCATCTAGGCTCAGTTTCGAAACCTTGGCTCTGATACCAAGTTGTAGCACCACTTTTCGGTTACCAAGGCTTAATCGCTCTTAAAAGAAAACTATAACACCCATTTGTACATAACTCATATAGGCATTATATAATCCACATGCGTTTAAGCAAAGAAATACATTTAAGATTAGAGTAAACATATTATTTACTGCTATAATAACAATCAATAACATTAACATTAAATTGATATGCACAACAGAATACATGATGATTATAATACACAGAGATACAGAAACATAATTAAAGCATCATATGGTACTTATCTTTGAACAGTGGTAGTTCCACCAACCAAGTGCAGGCCTTCCACGAACCTTCCAGCCTTAGACCACACTGCTCATCAGCTCAGCAGTGGGTCACCCCCGAGCTGGGACTAAGCTCCACCCCCAAGGCAGGGAATCCTAGGCTAGGCTGAGGTTACAGGGAATACACACAATCACAAGGAAGGAATTCTCTCCCAGGAACCACTCATGCTCACTGCCCCAGACTCTCCTTCCCCACATGCCTGTTCCACCCCAGGAGTATACACCTTCTCTGTCACCTAGACAGTCCTTCGGCTACTAACCTCCCTTGCCTTGGGTTACAGCAACAGACTAGACCAGAAGTTTTCGAGCTCTGTGGCAGCTATAGGGTTCCTTCCAGGAGTTCTCTCCTTCCTCTACGCACCCTCTCACCTAGAGAGAATCGTTCACAGGCCAACAACCTGTTCTTCCAACCTCAATCACCTGTCTCACATGGAGAGAGTGTTGTACAACTGGCCAACAAGCCCCTACGCAGTCCAGCACTGCGTCGCCACACAACCAACGGGGAAAATGGACACGAATTTCTAACCGGTTCAACAATGGCGGATGGTCTCATGGATATGGCTTCGGACAAGGCTCCATGCATAGGCTCGATGCTCAGACAAAGGATGTTTCGGCCTTTCAGAATCAACACATAGGCTTCTGGATCAGTGGATGTACAGGGTATTTCTTGCAGAGGTTGGACGAGATGTTCGGTTCAGAAAATCGGGAAGAATAGAGAAGAACCCCTCTCACGGCTCATCTTGGCCATTTATTCGCTTGCACCAGGGTTGAAACTTGTCACCCTTGGAATTGCATGCGTTCCATCAGCATGCATCCGCTTTGCACGTTTTCTCCTTACTAGGAACTTAGGATAAACAACATAAAATGCACATGTTCTTTGGAATAATAATAAAATATTATTCCCAAGGCTTATGCCCCCTAGGCTTAACACTTAGCCCCTTTTCCCACCTTCCAGCCCCTAATCCCTTGCCTTCTTTGTGGAAGCTCAGTCCCCCTTCACTCATTCATCGTGGTCGGTCTACACCTGGCGGTGTTTACAAATTTTTATTAATTTTTTCTGTGTGATTACATATACAACAGTAGGCTCCTGGCCTTCAACACTTAGGCTCCCTGGCCTAACAAACACATAAGCCACCAGCTTATAAAAACTTGGCTCACCAGCCTATAAAATATAATTACAATTCCTTTCAGAACATGATTTACAACAGGGCTCGGCCTTGGGGACACTACAAAGGGTATCGAAAGCAAGTGGTCCGGAAGACAACTGAGGACCTTGAACAGATTCGAAACCCACAAAGCCCCGTGGAAAATGCAATCAACGAAATCCCAAAACAAGCTCTCTATATGTGTTCTCCACTACGATTGGTATAGCTTTGGAGGGGTTATCTCCGCTACCTTTCCACACGCGACCTCGTGTTTATCCCCTGTGTTAGAGGGGGGTCCCGGATAACTTTCATGATACTGGACTTAGACACTCCCTAAATCAGACTCCAATGTTTGATTTTAAATGGGCTTGAAGAGTTTCCTCTCCAACCTAATCTAAGGCCCTAATCCTGAACTAGTTGGTTAACCCTACAAACAGAAAAGTCTAATAAATTTTGGATTTAGCATTAATTTTATGGCTTTCTCTTATGTCAAGGGGTATGAAAGTGAAACTGATGATGTGTAAAATATGAAAGCAAAAATGAATAAAAAAGATGGAAAAAAAAAACTTTTACTTAATGCAAAATTTCAACAACTTTTCAAAATAAATTTTATTTTTTAATTTTCTAATATTTTGGACAACAAACTGAAAAGAAATTTCACTTGAGTACAAGCTACTTATGATCTAAGTAAACTGCAAAAACTTATGAAATAAACGACTTTTCCCTAGCTAATAATGCAGAAACACACTGTTCAACCAAACAAGAAAATGAAAGAGATTTTTTTTTTATTTAAATGATGATAAAGCAAAAAGGAAAAATACCAACAAGTAAAAACCAAGAAAAATCAATTCTGGCCTAATCGCAGATCACAAAGAATCACTTCAACAAATCACACACTAGAAACTTAAAAAATGACTCTCACACTTGTCTAAAAACCCTAAAAAGTTCTTTTTTATGACAACTTTTAAATGAGAAAAAACAAGCTAAGGGTAAAATTAATCCTAAACTACTGACTGCTAAGACAAAGATTCAAACACCTGAGAGGTATAATTCTCATCAAGGGAAAGGATGAATGCCTTACCCACAACAAAAACTATCCTGCACAAGCACGCTATTGATATTCCAACAACAAGCGTGTGAACGCGAGCTGTATAGAGACAGAGGGTGTGTACACGTGGGTTGACCTTGTATAGGCCGCGTGTATCTCTAAACTCTGAGAAAAAATAAAAACAGAAAACCCAAACCAGGTTGATACCACTGATATTGATAACCAGGATCCCTTGAAGACTTGGACACTCTTTTTAACAGAAAAAAAAAACAATGTAAGGAAAAAAAATTGCAAAACAAACCAATTTGAGACAATACTGCAAACAACCAAGACTTAGAAAGAATCCCAGAAAACCCTTGAGAATGTCTGATTCTGACAGGGAAGAGGATGACTGCCTCAAAAATTCTCCGGACTCTACACGCTACTGCTACTTCTTCATCTAGTGTTCGCACGCGGGCTGTAAGAGAGTAGGGTGTGGGTACACGCATTCAGACCTTATGCAGGCCGCGTGTACCTCTGTGGGTTCCGACAAACACAGTCAAGCAAATAACAGAGAAAGTTGGTATGGTAAACCAGACTCTCTGCTAGCTCAGACTTTGCAGAAACTAAAAAAAAAATAGGCAAGAATAACCAATCTTTTAAACTACCCAAAAACAAATAAAATTCCTAGGAACCCTAGAGACTTCCCCAGTATGGTCGCCAATTACGTTGTGAGGAAAATCTCCTTACGGACTAGCAAATAGGGTTATGCTTTGCATGCAGATATGACCAAGAAAAAATCTACTTTCTACCTTTGTCCCCCAGACTTAAATCCCATTTCCTTTTAGTAAATACATGGCCAGATCAACCTACCTTGTTCCAGGCATTCGATGTCGATCCCTTGTCGCACTTGATTACTTGTTCACAGTTCTCCTTCCAAAGCTGACCTGCATACAAGACAAGCAACAACTACACATGCATATTACCTATAGACTAACAGGTTAGAGATTCAAATATGTACTTAACAAACTATGAATAACTCATGAATTGGGACGAGAAAAGCATTTTCTTTATTACTTTGAATGAGTCAACTTACAAAAAGTCGAGACCGGCCACCGCTCCGCGAACCTGATCCTGGGCTCCTCTTCAAGTGTCCTCCAACTTCTTTGCTTAGTATCTCTTCTGGCACAAGGATGGCTAAAGGGTTGGGACAATGGGAATATGCAAATGGGCAGAGTTTCTTTGCTATTTTTTTTTCTCCTCCAAATGGGACTCCTAGCCCTTCTTTTATATGTTAGAAGAAGCTAGATATTTGGACGAACCCTCGGCCATGCATGGCCAGGAGTTTCAGTTAACTCACCCAGAGCTGTGTTTTCCATCGACAACTTTCCTTTTTGTGTGCTTTTGTCGGTCCACACGGGTTGTTTTAGGTCAGAGAGTGTGTACACGCATGTAGTAATAGAGTAGGGTGTGTGGGCCCTTATAAAAGAGGGTTTTTAAAGAGTTTTTCAGCAGTGTTTTGGCAAAGAAGGGATCTGAGATGGCCTGATGCCAGGTAAGCATGTATGGTACAATTTAGGGTTATAACACTCCTTCACCATGAAGTAACCACAACACATTTTCATTCACCATACTTACACTTTAATGGGCCTTCTCGGGAACTATTCCTCTACCTAGGTACTAGGACACGTAAGAGGGTCTTTTGATGGTCCTGTTATACCTAAACTTTCCAAATTACATAAAGTCTTGAGCTAATGTAAAGTTTTAAGGGGATATCTAATGTGAATTGCTCATATGGATTCTATATTAAGTGATGATGTACTTTATATGATTCCAAAGGATCTTGTACCTTGTGATTATTTTTTTTTCTTGATTATATGGCTTTGACTGAATTGGGTGCACTTGCCATGATTTTTTGGAAGATTTCTCTATGATTTCACTAAGGGCGTTTTGCATTACATATAGGATCTGTCATGTGTGATGCAGAGCATTGGGTCATGTTATGACTTGACACATTCAAATACATCCTTTCATACCTCCAGGAGGCTGAACGATGGACATGTGAGCTCTCATTTTGTAGATATGTTCAGATTGGTTGATAAATGGGAAGGAATCCCACATATTGGATAATGCACCCTTGATCCTATTAAGCATTGGATGGACATTATTGGACACCATTTAGAGAGGTGATGCTAGCTATTTCATTCCAACTTGGATGTTGACCTTTTCACCTTGGATGTTGAGCATATGGATGATGACATCATGAACTATGATACTTTGATGATTCTTGGGGCTTGTTTTCCACTGGGGCACCACTTTGATGATGAGTTGGGGTATTTTGATGATGATACATGAAATTTTGATGAGGAGGTGTCACCTTTCACCATGTTTTTCATTGTTTGATGACGAGACATGGCCTTTGGAGGCCATTGCACCCATCTATAGTATGATGTCATCCTTGTTGGGGATTCTTACACCCATACATGTGATCTTGGAGGAGATATTTTGGTGTATTAGCATCTTTTTTTATTTTTTGAGGCTATTTGAGGGGTCAACCTTGGCCTATCTCACTTGTATCATGGACATTTATTGTTTTAGGGGATTTTGAGGGTTTATAACACTATGGTTTCCTCATATTTAAAGGCTAGTGATACCTCATTTGTAAATAATAACTCACCACTTGTGAGAAAAACTTATATTTTCTCTCTTATCTTCGTTTCTACTATGGAGCACTTGTGTGCACCTTTTGGACGATGATCTTGTGGATGTTTTCTCTTTTTTTGGTGGATGATATTTGAGCTAGGGTTTCTTAATTCATATGGGATTGGTTTATTAAGTGTTCTTCTTCAAGTTTGATGTTTTTTCATGGTGTATCATGGTGTATTCTTTATTAGATGGTTAATTGTTTCATTTTACCTTGTGTGCTAAGTTCATTTTGCTAGAACCCATAAGAGGGATTAAGATTGTTTATCCCCCTCCCTATTTTTATTCACCTTAATATGTTGAATCATTTAAGACCTAGTATAGGGGATAATATTGTTTATCCCCCTATATTTTGTCTTAGCTAGTTGAATACATAGGGTTTATGAGAGGATAAGCCTTAGGGTTTGACCTAGTTCACTTAGATTTTCAAGCTAGATGTCCTAGAATAAGGAGACAACACTAGGTTTTATGAGGGTATAAACTCTATGGTTAGTATTTTTGAGGTTTAATCCTAGGACTATGAGTGTATAATCCTAGGGTTTCAAACCTCCAACTCTTCCCGACTATCTAACTTCCAACTTAAGGTGTTGCTTGACTCCATTTAACCAAGGAGAGAAAAAATCACTAGTCTTTTTCTTACAAGTGATACAAACTGTCAATTAATACTCTCTCTCTCTCTCTCAAAGTGATTTGATAGTTAGATACTTCATTGCAATTTCATGATCATTCCAACTCAACACTTTGCATTGTAAGCCATTTATTTCTTTCTATTGTAAATGTTTGTTACAACCATTCAAGGTTGAGCATATTGTTGATAACTAACATAATTACATGATATTAACTTCATTCAATTATTGGTGGATAGTTTTTAAACGTTTTTGTAGTTATTAGACATATTTTCATCCATTATATTGCTGATTTAGAGATTTTATACCATTATTGGTGTAAACTGTTACATGCTAAAGTGTATTGTTTCTTACTGCAAGTTTATTATAGCATTCATCTTCTCTTTGATATATAGGGATATCGAGCTTATTATTCTTTCCTTAAACTTGGTAATTATCATTTAATTCATTGGAACACTTCTCACACACATATACGATTAATTTCCTTGTCTAATTTCATTCTAACTTTTCCCCTTTTCCTAGACCTAGCATATCTCACCAAGTGACCAAGATAGGGGGTCGTAAAATGTTCTTTAGCTTGTTATAGGATCCATTCAAGGGAATACTCCCTTGTGTTGGATCTTCATACATCACTAAAACGAGAGAAGTATTTTCTTAGGTGATAGTGAAAATTACTTCCAATTATTACGAAAGTTTAACATTTTGTGAAGGCTTTGCACAAGTGCTAGATTTTGTGATAAAATAACTCTCTTTTTCTAGTTCATAATAAAAATGTATAGCTAAAATGATGCAAAACTTTATTTGCATCCTCTATTTTATAGTTTTTTCTTATATTTATGTTGATCTTATGTTGGACATGAATCAACTACTATTATACAAGCATGGAGTGTGTGTTACACATGCATTGGATTTCCACCATGCATTGGATTTATTTGAAGCTAACATTACAACATCACATTATTTGAAGCTAACACAAATTGAGTCATGCCCATGTCACTTTAGTGTCAACTTTTCCATTGATAAATCTACTAATTAATCAATATTATTATGTGTATTATAATCCTCATAGAAATAAATAGGGGAATATTGCATCATGACTGAATGATCCATACTCATGTTAGTTGCATAATTGTCAATGTAAATCCATATTAATCATCATGATGTATCATGGGAGCATCATAGTAGTGTTGAATTTACCACTAAAAATAATTATTGTAATGAAAAATTAATAAGTATTCTTATAATTGTTATTAAAATTATTATTAAAATATTTTTATAATTATTATTTTTATAATTACTATAATAATTATGTTTAAAATTAAAATTTTAACTATTATAAAAATTATAATTCTAGAAACCATGGGTGAGGGGGAAAGGATTTTGGCTGAATTAGATGAGTTGTGAGAGGATTAGGACTTTATCTCTATGGATTTAGTAGGTAGATTAGGAGGGATTATTATTGGGTGGAAGAAAATATCTTTAAGGATATCCAATTCCATTTTAATTGACTTAGCTAGTATAGGTGAATCTCTTCTCCCATGAGTTAGGGGATTTGTTCACATTTTTGAACACACGCGTGCGTGCGCGTGCACACACACACACACGCATAAAGACCTTTGCTGAAAATGGTTGTTATTGATGTCAAACATTGATGAAGGGGTGTTGATTTTAAAAGGACTTTTTACCCAATAAAGGTAGTCCAAATCAAAGCAAAAATTACATAAACTGATCTCCTATTCCAAGACTATTCTAGTGATAGGTGGCATAGTGCCTAACTCCCCATGGAAGAGGAGAAATGAATTTTTGAAGATATTCATATATACTTATATTTACCCACAGGTCCACCCAGCTAGTCACAAGGTGACAAGTCAGCTCAACAAGTCAGGGTCAAAACACTACATATAAGAATTTTTTGGATCATTCTATTGACTTAAGCACAAATTGGTCCTATTCAAGAGATCTAGAGGAGAAGGGTTCATATCTCATGAACCAAGTATATAAGAGGGTGAAAATCGAGGATTTTCGTGGGGTTGTTTTTTTTGGCTTAAGGTTTATCCTAGAGGCCAAATTGCAGAGTTTGAAGGGAAAATTGCTGACCCTCTTGGAGGATGAATTGAAAACCCTCTTGAAGGCTGAATTGTATACCTTTTTGAGGCTGAGTAGCATCCTATATTGAGGAAAAATTTCAGACGTGATTAGAGGCCGAGTTACATACTTTTATGAGGCATATTTTTTAAAGTGAATTGCATACTTATTTGAAGTCAAATTACAGACCTGGTTGGAGGACAAGTTACATATTTTGGAGGGAAATTTGCAAACCTTTTTGCAGGTCAAATAGTAGTCTTTCTAAGGTTAAATTGCAAGTTGAACTACAAGTGTCTTTGAAATATGAGCTGGGTACAAGCTGCCAGGAGGGAGGATATTTTTGATCAATTTTTGAATAGTTGTAATTTAGTGCTTAGTGAGGATTGGTGTCCTCATTCTCTTGACAAGTTGGATCCTTTAACATTTTTCTAAGTTGGTGCTTACAGAGGATTGGTGTCCTCAAAAGTCATTGTAATAAACTGAAGTTTGTCTTCAAATGCTTCTTATTCAAGTTTTGATCTATTTGTTTAGTCTTAAGAAATTGAAAAATACTAATTGTTAATAAATATTGATTCACCCCCCTCTTAGTATTTACAAAAATTGGTATCAAATCGATCTTCTTAAAAAACAATCTAATAGCTAGAAGATCTTACAAGGGCCATGGCCAGTCGAGAAGCATCAATCAAAATTACCTTCTTTGTGTTGGGAATTTGGTTTTCATTGATGTGAACAGGCAATGGTTGTCATTGATGTCAATATATGTGATGGGTGTATTTGGATAAGTCTCCAAAGTGGCCCCCTTATGGCATAGCTCTAAGCATGGCCCTCATGTGAATACGCTTTGAAGAAGTCTACAATAGACCCCATAGGTGTGGTTATGGAACCCGAAGTTGATCACAGAAAAAGGTCATAAAGGATGGTGTGAAAGGAGATAAATCACTCATGGATGGATATTCCTCATCATGTCATTTTCGGTGATAGGTGGTATGCCACGTGGTTACTCACTATTGAGGAGTTATGAGGTCATGAATATGGAATCCTCGAAGATTGGTTATGGAGCCCCTAAAAAAATACAAATCTTGGTCAAAGGGTAAATTGGTTGTAACAAGAAATCCCTAAAGTAAGGAAAGACGTTAGCTTGGAAAAGTGTAAATACACCATAATAAGTCCTTCACAAGTACACACACAAGTTCAATGATTATCTATCTTTCGAGTGTTTTTGGTAAATCATTTCATGGTATATCCGAGGTACTAAAGTATGAAGAATTATAGTCTGAGGTAGCGAAGGAAAGTTGAAGAGAAGCTAAATTTGTAAGGTCATTTGCGAGTTACACTGAAGAAAGGCATGGACATCTGTGAGTTACAGTGAAGGAAGGTGCATTCATCCATGATTTGCAGTGATGGCAAGTCACGGATCTGTGAAAATCCCTTGAAGAAGAAATCATATCTTTTTTTTTGAAGATGATTTGCACAGGTTGGTATGTAGTTCTGTGACGATATGCTTCGTATCTTCTTCATGAGAAAAGATATTTCCTGTATATGTTTGGTTGAGGCTTGTATCATGGCTGGTATGGCACATTATTAAGGCATGTCTCGGATGTTATTTTGGTATATGGTTTCATATGGTTGAGGTCCATGGTTTGGTGTCAGTGATACATGCTTGAGACATATCCTTGGTACATTGTGTATGGTTGTTATGGTTCATTGTTAGAGGCACATAGTTGATGCATATTCTTGTATATCATTGATGATATGGTACATTTATTGAGGCACATTCTTATATATCATTGATGATATTGTATAGAAACATGGTAAATGATTAGATACTCATCATTGGTGTAATGATATCTAAATTTGGTATATCTTATGGTACACGATTGATGCATGGTTTGGTACAGCTTTGGTATAGCACATGTTGATGATTAGTTACAAGATTGATGGTACAATGATAGTGAAAAGTTGGATATAGTGATAGGGAATAGTGATAGGTTGGATACAATGACAGGTTGATGATCCGTTATAGGTTGATGTGATAGTGACAGGTTGACGATCCGTTACAGGTTGATGTGACTATTGACAGATTGTATGACAGGTTGATTATTAGAGACAATGACAATATCAGTGGTAGTGATAGTTTGGTCTACACTTATATTTCATGCCGGCAGGATGGGGTAAGGAAAGGGGGTCGTAGCCTCCTTCCAGTTGGTGTCAGAGAACATAGGGAGTTGGAGTTTCCTTCAAGTTGGAGCCTAAGAATCAGGGGTTTTTAGCCTCCTCTGGTTGGAGCCAGAGAATTCATGGAGTTGTAGCTTCCTTTAGGTTGAAGACTGTAAATAGGGGGTTGTATCCTCCTTCTAGTTGTAGCTGGAGAATTGGGAAGTTGGTGATTCCAATGAATGTTTTCTTTTGATATATAAGAAAAGAATTATGTTGTTTTCTCCCATTTTGGTTTCCACATTACCGATGTACTATGTTTCTATGGATGTTTATTATGTTGTGTTGATTTATATTGCTCATGATATATTGATGATATACTATTGCTTATGTTAATTATTACATATTGTGGTTAAAAGTGATAATAAATTGTTCATATTGATTCACCCCCCTCTCAATATTCCAACAATTGGTATCAGAGCAAGTCCTTCAAGAAATAGTTTAACCACTGGAAGGAGATCATGGAATACACTAAGATTGGAGCACCAAGGTTTGATGGACATAACTATTCCTTTTGGAATAAAAGGATGAAAACCTTTTTATAGGAACAAGGATTTGATGTTTGATAGTCATTAGTATATGGATATGCAGTGCCAACCACTCCCCCAACTAAAAAATATGTAAAGAAACTAAATGAAAACAAATAAAAGGCTAAAGGCACCATTATGAGAAGTCTGGATGATTCAATATTTTTCAAAGTTATGCATTGCAAGACCATAAAGGATATTTTCTATAAACATCAAAATATTTACGAAGGGGATACCAAATTCAAAGGATCTAAACTTAAAACCCTTAGACCTAAGTTTTATCAATTGAAGATGAAGGAAGATGAAGAAATTACATCCTAATTTCTACGAGTTGACGAAATAATGAACACTATTAAAGGATTGGGAGAAGAAGTTGATGAATCAATGTTTGTTCAAAATGTTTTAATA
>ML783145.1:616308-637526 GCA_009831015.1 Picea engelmannii | reverse complement strand
GAATCAGTATGAGCACTTTATACCACTTTTAACCACAATATATAATATTTAACTTTATCAAAAAGACATAATCAATGTATCATCAATATATCATGAGCATATAAACATACGAAACATCACATCAAGTACACAGTCCACCATAATTTACATGGAAACCCAAATGGGATAAAACCACAAATTTTTTTCTTATATATCAAATAATACATTCATTAGAAGCACCAACTTCCCAATTCTCCAACTCCAACTGGAAGGAAGATATGACCTCCTATTTACAGGCTCCAACCTAAAGGAAGCTACAACTCCCTGAATTATATATCTCCAACCAGAAGGAAGCTATAACCCCCTGATTCTTAGGCTCCAACTTGAAGGAAGCTCCAACTCCCTGATTCTTCAACTCCAACCCCATGATTCTCACAATCCAACCTGAAGTAAGCTCCAACTCCCTAAGTTCTCTAGCACCAACTAGAACAAGGCTACAATCCCCTTTCCTTTCCACATCCTACCACCCTGAAATATAAGTATAGACCAACTGTCACTACCACAATCACTGCCAGTGTCACATCAACCTCTAACATGTCACTGTATCAAACCTATCACTATCACCAATACTCAACCAGATCCTCTCACATGGATGATATACCAAGGAAAACTCTCAGCTAGAAATCCAACATCAGCAACACATGCCTCTACCAAGCATGTACCAAGATCACCAACATACCATCACAATATATGTGTCTCAACCATGTACCAAAGCATGTACCAAACCATCAACCTATACCATACCAAAAATCAACCATGTATCACAACATGTACCACAACAAGTGCATCAACCATGCACTAACACCAGCACCAAACCGTGAATCAACCATGTGCCATAATCTGTACCATATTCCTTAACCATCAACCATGTACATCAACAATGTATATCAACACCATACCATGTATCAATCATGTACCATACCATGTATTAACCATGTACATCAACAATGTACACCAACACCATGTATCAATCATGTACCATACCATATGCTAACCATGCACATCAATCATAAAAATTTCCTCAACAATATACCATATCATGTCATACACCATATACTAATATAACTAATATATGAACAATCAATGTACCTTATCAGATATACCTCGACCAACATGTACCATACATCCAAGATGTGCCTCAAGTCATATGCCAAGCTCACAAACACATGCCTCAAGCATGCTCCTCAATATCACCAAGATGCAACCTAATAACACTTAGAATAACATACCTTTTACATTTGTAACTGACCTAGTGCCTCTAAACCTGATACATAATCTTGTAGCTTCACCTTAGATCTCAACAACCAAGAACACGCATCATCCTTCACTTCTGTCTTTTCCTCATGGGACGAATACTACCTATCACGCAGTGCCTCGCATGACTTTCCCTAGGAAACCCACGGGGGTGCCTCATGGGAACCCCTATGTCTAACCCATGAGGGAAAACCAAATTAGGGTTTTATAGAAACCCTCGCTCTATGTAGCTATGAAACTTTCTCTCTTTCCTTGCACTTTCTCCACTGCCTCAAACTTAGATTCACCAATAGACGAAAATACTAGACCATAACATTCTAAAAAGATAGATATTCAATGTAAGTGTGTGTGTGCTTATGAGAGACTCCTTGAGGTGTTTATATACTTTTTCATAGTAACCTCTTTCCTCAATATAAGGGCTTCTAGTACTTTCTTGTCACAACAACTTTACTCTTTCAATAATGACTTGTAACCAATTAGGGGCTTCTTAACCATTCTTTGGGGCTTCTAAATTCACAAGACCATATCTCCCTAATAGTGAGGAACCACATAGCGTACCACCTATCAACGAAAATGACACGATGATGACTATCCATCTATGAGTGTTTTACCTGCATTTACATTTTCCTTCATGTTCATATTCCTCAACCAACTTTGGGTACCATAACCACACCTCTGAGGCTTCATGTAGACTTCATCAAATGCACCCATCACATCTGCTGACATCAATCACTCCATCAATGACAACTAAATCACCATTAATCTCAATCACACCTCTAGGTATTGTTGACTTCTCCAAGGGTTGACATCAATCTTGAAGGGTTGAACTCAATGACAACAAATTGTCCAATAGAAATAACAGATCTTTAAAGTTTAAGCATGGACGAGCTACATGGAATATTCACACCTTATGAATTGAGGATAGAACAATATAATTCAGTCACGAAGGAAGTGACATTCAAAGCATCCAAGAAGAAAAAGAAGAATAACAAGCAAAAGTCAAAACCAGATTACAACTGCAACGATGATTAAGAGGAAGATGAAGAAGTGGTGAACTTCGTAAGGAAGATAAAAAGAGAATCCGACAAGTAAAAAGGTATGCTTCCATTGAAATTATTTAATTTTTATGATATTGGTCATTTTTCTTTTAAATTTACTTACGCTAAGAATAAAGGTAGCGATGAAGAAGAAGATCCTAAGAAGAAAAATAAAAATCAAAAGGGAGAGAAGAGAAGAAACAAAAATATTTTCTTCAAGAAAAGTATCTACTCAAAGGAAGACAGTTCTTCATCAGACAAGGATGATGATAGTGACAATTATTTAGAAAGAGTACTCTTCATGGAAGTAGAAAATGATGAAGATTTTGAAGAAGAAGGTGAAGTCAATATCAAAGCATAATTAATCAGTTCCCTATAAGAACTAGGGAAAGAAAGAAAGAAAATCAAGTCACTCAAGGGAGAGTTAAAGAAGAAAGAAGGATATCAAAATTTCAACTCAAAATAAATCGAGCAGATAATCACAAAGTTAAAAATCTAGGTAGAAGAAGACAAAAGGATTGGATAAATACTCAGAAAACAGTTAGAATATTATTAAAATCTTGGAAGAAAAAATAAGTACCTTATGAAACTATCTTCAGAATAAATATATGTAGCATATTGGAACCAAAATATTGGATGAGATCATCAATATACAAAGTTTGTACTGTGACAGGTCCGGACTAGGGTACAACTATAAGCAGACCTAGAAAGATTCGACCTCTAAGGCGACAGAACATGAAGCATAAAAAAGAAGTTATGCAGAAACTATCATAGGTCCAAGAAGAACCCAAGAAGAAAATCACAGAGGAATTGAACCACCTAGAATATTCAGAACATAGAATCATCAATCAACAACATCTCAAGAAGAAGAAATCTTCAGAAGAGAAATACCATTCAGAAGACCCCCTACATTCAGGTATCGAACTATTTTTTTTTTATGCTATTATTGTAACAATTTTAGTTACAAAGCTACAAACTATGGAGCCTATTCCAAGAGCATAAGCAAATACGAGGGTTATTCAAAGAACAATTATTTCATAAAGTCACATGAAGCATATGACATAAATCACAACAATTTTGATTCACTAAGTAATGAGATAGAGTGATACAAGTGCAACAACTTTGGACACATGGAAAATAGTGTACACTGAATTTTCCTCCCAAGGAACCAAAGAAGAATATCAATAGTTATAAATAGGAACCACAAAGGATATGGAGAATAAAGCAAGATCAATTCAACACTGAAGAATGCTCGTTGGATCTACAAGCACAACACAAGAAAATTGGGTGGTATGTTGAAAGTTGGTGTTTGAAGCATATGACAGGTGAAAAGAACAAGTTTTTGACGCTGAAGAAGGAATGATATGGATTAGTTTCATTTGGAAATGATAACTCAGCTAGAATAATAGGTAGAGGCACAGTCAAGCTTGGAAACAAAGATGCCAAGGAAGAAAATGTTCTACTAGTTGAATATATGAAGCACAATCTTCTAAGTGTCAGTCAAATGTGTGATAAAGGACACAAACTTTTGTTTGACTCAGAAAAATGTGAAATAAGAAAAGAAGGATCAAGAAAATTGGTGGCTACAACTAAAAGAACCTCAAATAACATATACATCCTGAATGAGATTGGAAATGAAAAAAATTGTTTAGGAAAGGAAAATGAAATTTGGCTCTGGAAAAGAAGGATGGGTCACATAAACTTTGATAACCTTGTCAAAATCAACATAAATTAAGTAGAGAAAGAAATTTATGAGATCTCAAAGAAAACAAATACCCTATGTGAGCATTGTCTACAAGGAAAACAAACTAGGACCAAGTTTAAATCAAAGGAGTACTCTACGACAAAACCATTGGAGGTTGTACAGATTGATCTATTTGGACCTACAAGAATGAAGGGATTAAATGGAGAACAATATTTTATGCTACTGGTTTGTGACTACACAAGAATGATTGTAGTTTTCTTACTCAGGAAGAATTCAGAGGCATTCAAACACTTAAATATATACAAATAAATGGTTGAAAGTAAGATGGAATTGAAAATCAAGTGCTTAAGATCACACAATGGAGGAGAGTTTACATCAAAGGAATTCATGAATTTCTATGGTGAACATGGAATAAAGAGAAATTTCACGACAACCATGACACCTAAACAAAATGGAAGGGTTGAAAGGAAGAACAAAACAGTGCAGAAAATGGCCAAAAGCATGTTGAAAGATTCCAAGTTGAGTGATATCTTTTGGGCACAAGAAGTACTTACAACAGTTCACATATTGAACAGAGGAATGCTTAGAAGTAATAATGATAAGAATCCCTATGATTTATGGATAGGAATACCAACAAATGAGAATCATTTCAGAGTATTTGGAAGAAAATGTTATATCAAAAGAGAAGATGGCAAGTTTCGAAAATTTGAATCCCGAGTTGATAAGGGCATACTAGTTGGGTATTCAAGCAAAAGAAAAGCATATCAATTCTTTAGTAAAAAACTCAATAGAATTGTGGAAAGTATCAATGTAACGATTGACAAGACAGGTGTGCGGAAGGACAAAGAAGGAAGAAAAAAATCAGAAGCGCAGGATGTCGAGGAAGATCTAAAAGAAGAAGAAGTAGAATAAAAAGAGTAGTAAGAAGCATAAAAAGAGGAAGATGAGCAATAGATACCACCTAAAACACCTAGTCGACGAGTACATAAAAATCATTCACCATAACAAATTATTGGGAATAAATATGTAGGAGTTGAAACTCGGAGAAGAATACTTTCACCTTAACAACAACACCTAGTATTGTTATCTACATTTGAACCCAAAAATTTTTAAGAGGCTGCCAAGGATGAACACTAGATCAAGGCTATGGATGAATAATTGGATCAGATAGAGAATAATGACACATGGGAACTAGCTCCAAGACTGAATAACAAGAATGTGATTGGTACTAAGTGGGTTTTCTGAAACAAATTGAATGAGAATGGACAGGTAACCATAAACAAAGAAAGGTTAGTGTGCAAAGGATATTTTCAAATTGAAGGTATAGATTTTGAAGACACCTTTGCCCCAGTTGCCAGGATGGAAGCAATCATCTTGATACTATCCTATGCATGTTCTAAAAGAATCAAGGTATATCAGAAGGATTTCTATTGTCATAAAAGGAAGATTATTTTTGCATAGTGAAGAAAGCATTGTATCGACTCAAGAAATCCCCCATAGGATGGTATTCAAGATTGGACAAGTATATACAACAACAAGGATTTAGGAATGGAAATGCAGACAACAATCTCTACATAAAGGTGGGTCGAGACAATATATTGATAATTGAATTTTATGTAGATGACATCATCTTCGGAAGTGATAATGACAGGATGAGTCAGAACTTTTTCAGAGATATGCAAATTGAGTTCGGAATGTCTTTTCTTGTTTATTTTTATTTTTTGGGGGGATTACAGATATGTCGTCAAGATAAAGGTATTTTCATCTCTTAGAACAAGTATATCAGAGAAATGCTAAAAAATTTTGGAATGGAATATTGCAAGCCCGTGAGTACTCCTATGTAGACCACTTGCAAGTTAATCAAGGATGATGAATCTAAGGATGTTTATCAAAGCCCCTATATATCAATTATTGGAAAATTACTCTATGTGACATCGTCAAGATTGGATGTGATGCAAGAAGTTGGACAGGTTGCAAGATTTAAAGCATCACCGAAAGAAACACATGTTATGGATGTAAAAAGAATATTTAGATATCACAAAGAAACAAAAGAGTTTGGATTATGGTATCCAAAAGGGAATGATCTACCATTGGTATCCTACATAGATCCATATTGGTCACATAGCATTGAAGATAGAAGAAGTACAAGTGGAGCATCTTTCTACTTGGGTGAGTTTCTGGTATCATGGTTGAGCAAGAAACAATCATCAGTATCGTTGTCCATAGCAGAAGCAAAATATATTGTAGCAACATGTTGCACTCAAGTTCTATAGATGAAGTAGACCTTGCAGGATATATAGTTGGAATATGACAAACCTATTCTGATACTTTGTGATAACACCAGTGCTATCAATATTGTTACAGGAGAATCCCCCTGCGGACAAGTGGATTCCCTCTTGGGATCTAGACTCCTAAGACCAAGACAGAAAGGTGCTAACATTGGTCACTGACATCCTTTTAAACCTATCTAATTCAATCAAATAGAGAAAAGGAAGAAGATGTATGTACCTTTTTCGATGTTTGTCCTTGTTCTAGTTCGAGTTGAGCTCCGATCTCCAAGATCCTCGACAAGTCCTGCAAATTAATAACTACAAAGACAAAACAACTTCCTATTCTACCATGATTAATCCAAAACTAGATCTATTTATGAAAGATTAGTTCATGTAGCATGTAGACATACACAACCTTGAAATAAACAGGCCAAGCACATATATATATTAATGAGAACAAAGCAAAGTGCTTACAACCATGATGTAGATGCAACAACTTCACCAAGTTTTCTTTGTCCAGACCCTTTTCTCAAATGATCCACCAATAGAATGCCTATGCTTCACTGATATATTCCTTATGAGATCATAAGTTTGATGCTTCTCAATTTCTCTCTCTGCTTTTACCATGAGAAGGCCTCTTTATATAAGCTTGGAGAGACCAAACCACATTAGATATTCTTGGGATAGGTTGAGGATCTTTCTCCTTCAGTTGTGGATCCTCCCTAAGATCGAGCCTTGACCTCATATTTGAATCCAACAAACTCCAGAGATGAGGGGGATTTTTCCCTGATTTTTCTCAACAGTCAAAGATATCCTGAAATAGCCTAATGCTCCCTCAAAAGGGTACACAGACCGTTGCAACACTCCCCCAAAGAAGGCTAGGGAGTGTTGGCATGCCTTGATAGTGGTTAGGGGAGCGCTGCCCAAATTTTCCCTAAACAATCCCAGCGCTCCCCCAAAAGGGTGCACGGAGTGTTGGAACACTCCCCTAAAGAAGGCTAGGGAGTGCTGGCACTCCCTGATAGTGGGTAGGGGAGCGCTCGCCTCCAAAATTGACTTTTGAGTGGTCTATTCCATGGTAAAGGTTTTGTACTCTTAATCAAATGTTTTCTCCTTCTTAAACCCATCTTTGAAGGTTTCTTAAGTGTCCTTATGATGTCGTTAGAGACACGACATAGGAAATATGACAGTATGATTTTCACAACACTTGCGACCAAAACGAGACACTTGCAACAATGATGATGACAACAATAGGTCATCATTGAAGTGAGTAATTTTGAGGTGTAACAGATTTCCCCCCAAAGTGAGAAGTCATAAGACAAAAACTGATGACTGAAGTACTTTGTAGAATTTTTCGAGCAAGGGTATGGACGTGGAGAACCTGGTAGAAGTTGCACACAACCATCAACAAAAATTGTGACATGTTTCAAACCTAAGGTAGGCATACCTATGCTTGTGTGATAAAGACTTTCAAGGTATGGCCGCCATAAGATATACTGCAGATCCATAATTATATTGACAAAAAGGTATAGCCACTAAAGATACAATGTGGATCTATACTTCCATGATATGAACTAGTCGTAGCCACGAAAAATACACAGTGGATCTACGAGATGACAAGACATAGCCACAGACCAATACAAAGTGGATCTATGTGACGGTATATGTGTTCAAGAGAAACTCCGTCACAACCTGGGTAAAGTATATATCAGAGTGATTACTCAACCCAGGGTCTTCTTACAGATCCTGATGTAGTACGAATCTTACCATGTGAATAGATGTCCCGATGTCGAACATGGCAGAAACCATTTGATTACCGGTCAATGAGCTAAATCCTTAACAAGCGCGAGGGAAATTACCATTGATGTTAATGATTCCCAAGGTACTCTAGTACATTCCAACGAATGTGAATGGATGAGCTGAAGTCAAACATTTGTGGAATCATCCAATTAGAGGTCAATGATGTAAACCCATTGTCGGACGCGAGGAGGCCTACCATTGAGGCATGAAGGTCCCAAGTTACTAACTGGTTTCTAAGTCTAGCTCCCGGATAATGTGTTGAATTCGACAGGAATAGACTCGACGCAGGAGGGCCTTGATTTATCCCCCATCAACGAAACGAAACTGACTCAGAGATGTAATTTGGTAGATCATATGAACATGGATTGACACGGGTATTGAAATAGGAATTTGTGATGGTTGACTCTTGAGGCAGATACTTCCCTTGAACATTGAGGCATTACATCAGAAACATGACATGGACCAAAACATGATAACGTAGTGGATACTGTGACTTTTGTCGGATGACCCAAAGGAGTAAGAAAACTCAGAGGATTGGTTTAATGCAGAGGTTCAATGGATTAAAATGTGTGCAAAGACAAAGTGTCGTGTTCAAGGGCGACCGTAAGAGTTACTTGTAATGTTTTCAAAAACTGCTTGGCTTGCTTCCTTCAATTTTTTCCCTATCCAGATAGACGAGTACCTCTTTTTGATTTAATGAGCTCGAGGAGGGTAAAACATGCTCAATATAACTCACCTTAGGTAAGTACTTCTTCATTTATTTAACAAACTGGAAGAAGTAAGTGTTTGGTCCCATATGGGCCCTTCAATGTATGATTGTTTAACGAGTCCAGAGAAGGTAAGCTCGATGATTTTTCATGTTTAGAGAGTCTGAAAAGAACTTAAAGACGACTCCAATGTGGTAATTTTTTGTAATTTTAGTCTTGCGAGGCTGAAAAAGAGATAAATTATCACTCGAAAGACGCCCTTTCAAACCTTTTAACGAGTGGGAAAGGAAGCAAGATCACTCAGAAATCTTTTCAGGTTTAGAGAGTCTAAAAAGAGCTTAAAGACGACTCCAGGGGGTTCCTTTTTCGTGTATCCATGTGATCCCGAAAAAGAGATAAAAGGTTGTTCGGTTACATTCTCATGTTTTTACGACCACAAGAAAGAACAAAGACTAAGCTCGGTACTCTGCCCCCGTCTTGAGAGCTAGTGGCTTAACTCTAGAATGATCATCAAAGGCTGGAGACATGACCCCTAAGCTTGAATTCATTCATCGACTTTGAGTTTGTCACCAATTTATGTACTAGATGGAGAAAAAGGATACAGGTGGATGGAATGAAGGTTCAAATACGATAACTAACGAAAGACTCGACTCGACATCTACAAGATCTGGTGAAAGACTCAACCTAAAAGGAGAGGTGATTGTTTCATTTTTCAACGAGCTTGTCACAGGAAAAGAACTATGCTCCAGGATCTTGGTTGAATCCCCAGATTTATGTTTCATTTTTTAATGAGCTTGTTACAGAGAGGAAAAACTATGCTCATGACTTATGTTTCATTTTTTAACGAGCTTTCCATAGATAAGAGAAACTATGCTCATAGCTTCTATTTAAGTTTTTAACAAGATTGCCACAGAGAGGAAAACTATGCTCGTAGACTCTTCTTGATCAAGGCTTCCAAAAGGATAACGCTCTGGAAGGACACCATGTCAAGGGACAAAAATTGGTCATGGCTTCCAAGAGATATTCACTGTATGGAGGAAGAATGCTCCAGAAGGAACACATGTCGAGGGTTGCATCAGGGGTAAGGAGATCAGGCTCCAATAGACCTACCGAAGAGATCACCATGTCAACTACCAGATCTAAGTCATCAGAAGTTGAATTCATGGGAGACAACGCCACATAATTGACCTATGGAAGAGGTGATATCGAATGCATATAAGACCCAGTTAGGGAGGTCATTGGGTTGATGGTCAAGTCAGGGCCAACAAATGAAAGTTGATCAATAGTCACCATTCTTCCATCATGCGGGAAATATATCACATGAAAAAAGGTGGACACAATAGCTTTCATGGCATAGACATAATTTTTCCCAAGGAGTAAATTGAAATCCAAGGGGTCCTAGACTACCATAACATCAACAAAGACAATTTTCCCTCCCAAAGTTACAGGAAACTGGGGAAGGATCCCTAAAGGGTGACTGGTTCTTCTATTAAAAGAGAACAGAGTCTGGGTATCCAACACAAGCTAAGGATAACCCAAATCTTTCCAAACATTAGAGGACAAAATACTAACAGATGAACCTTCATCTATCAGTGCATGAGGAACGTCTCAACCAAAAACCTGTACTGTAATCTTGAAAGGAATGTGAAAGGGAAGACGAGGTCCAGTTAGCGTACCCCAATAAAAAAGGATGGCCTCATTACTTGGAGGGGTTTTCGCAGGAGAAGGAGGAATGCCCATTTTGTATCAACGAGAAAAACATGGGAAATATCAGGTTTACACTCTATAGGGAGAGTAGGATTGACCGATGATGGGATCAGATCGACCATCTTGGCACTCTGCAAAGGAAGAGTGGGATTGACCGATGATGTAACCAGAGAAACCACTTTGAAACTCTTCGGATGAAGGGTGGGACTGACCGAGGAAGGGACTGGATCAGTCACTTTGGCACTCTTTAGAGGAGGAGTGGGATTGACCGATGTAGTAACTGGAGAAACCACTTTGGCACTCCTCAATGGAGGAGTGGGATTGATCGATGGCGGAACCAGATCGATGACTTTGGTTTCACTCTTTTGATGAGGAGTGGGGATGATCGATGACAGGACTGGATCAAGAACTTGGGTTTCACTTCTCATATGAAAAGTGGGGTTGATCGATGACGACACTAGATCAACTACTTGGGTTAGTGGTTCAACCGAGGATGAAACTAGATTGACCACCTGATCAACCGGACTAACCGGGGATGGAACCGAATTGACCATTCCATCAACTAACGATGGGTTGGGGGAAATATTACGATAACCAATTGGCAGTTGAAGCTTTTCCAAAAGAGAAGAAGCCTCATCCATACGAGGAAAAAGGTGAGAATAATGATCACCTTCGCATAACATACAAGGAAATTTGACAGTTGTCTTCTTCTTACCAACCTTAATGTCACTAGTGGATGGGGCGTCACCAGCATGTCTAGCAGGGGTTGATGACGTGGAGGACCACACTTCTAAGACCTTGGGAATACCAGGGCAATCCCTCAGAAAGTGGTCACCCTTACAAAGACTGCAAGGGAATTTGGGTTTCAAATTCTTTGTTTTAATCTTATCGACCTCATAAACACTCCCAATACTATTAACAATAGTTGGTTGCTTAGATCCAATATCTGATATGGTTGGAGGCTCGATCCTTTTTGGTCTCTTCTTCTTCTTCTCTTTCTGTTTCTTCTTCTTCTTGTCAACTTGGCTACTTGCTTTAGAGATTTCACTAGGAGAAGAAGGAGAAAGGGAAGGAGAATTAATGGGTGAAGAAGGCAAAAATTTGACATGAGGTTGATGTGTGGGTGGTGTCCTTACATCTGAAGCACCTGCATTCGAGATCACCGGAGTGGAAAAAAACCATACTAGTAACCCAATTGTGAGACCTGGAAGGTTCAAAGTAGCGATGTAAGGAGGACCAATGTTTCCGTAAGAAGGAAAAACAAAGGGATCCCCTTGCAAAGGGTTTCCTTCATTGGTCATTTTGGGAACTGATGCCATAAAAAATAAAGATCCAATCTAGATTCTTCTAGGGAGAACAAACAACACACGCTAAAAATCTAGTAAGCAAGAAAGAAAACAAAACCTTCTCACAATGAGCACACTAGTTGGTGATGAAATCCAACATTGCAGGAATAAAGTAAGAAGGGGCTGGAATAGAGTGGGTGGAAAAGTTACGTTGACGACCTTCTTAACAGACTTATGCCTTAGTGCAAGCTCCCACACACAATCATGGGTATACCCTCCAAGGAGCCCGAGTGATTTTGGCCAATGTCGATTCCAGGTACCGTGAAGACTTTCCCCTCCATAGTCACCTTGTGTAAATACCCTAAAGAGATAGACCACTAAGGTTACCAACTACAACAGTAATGCCTGGGGAAATAGTTGACAGTCTGATTCACGCTCAAGGGCAGGGTATCTGGCCCAAAATCAGCTTGAAAGGCTTCCACTCATCATTGTGGGTATACCTTCAAGAAACCCCCATAATACACGCAATCTATACACCAAGACCAACAAAGAAGGGTGAGTAACTTTGCCAGTCTTAATGCGACCTCAGGTTTGACCCTTGTGTGAGAAGGGCTTCCTAGGAAAAAATGTAGAAATTGGATTTCACCGCTCCCTTAACACAAGATTCTATGTTTGTTTGAAGCTTTGGAAAATTATCTTTCACACCTATTCCAAATCCCTACAACTAATCTGATGTAGGTTTTCTACCAGAAAATATAAAATGTCTAATCAATTTTTAGTTTAGCGCTTTATTTTTAAGGTTGTTGTTACTCAAAAGGAAAATGGCATGGACAATATGGTGTTCTGACCGACTCAAAATTTATGCAAAGAGATGAAGATTCAATCTTTTCATTTCGATCAAAGCTGTTCTACAAGAAGGCTAAAACATTCATCATTACAGATGCACAATGTCCCAAAAAATCCAAAAACCATGCAATTCCGCTACTTCAAATGCAAGCTAATTTTCACTATCCAAAAGAAAAAATGCATTTATCTTATTTGTTTGATTATGACGTATAAAAAAACTAAATATAAAACCTTAAATGCTCCACTACTTTCAATCAGGAGAAAGAGTCATATGCATATGCAAAAGACACGAAGCAAAAGGGCTACAAACAAAGCATGCACTCAAGACAGTGAGGTATGAAATAAAACAAGTAGAAACTTGTTATAACAAGAAATAACACCATCAAGGATTCTACAACCAATCAAGCATTCAAGGAACACAAATAAAATGCAGAGAAGAATCCAAGAAATGATAGGGAGAAAGAGAAATCACTCAAAACTGTCTTGTCAAAAAGCAACTAGAAAAGACAATTTCACATTTCTGAAAAAGGTTTCAAGCTCCAATCAAGAAAATAGGGAGTGATAAGAATAAAAAAACATCAAAAACCAATCCAAACAACTTCACAAACCAACCAGAGACTCTGGGTAAAGATCTATGCAAAACAAGTTGCAAAAGACTGAGCAAAAGAAGGCAAAAACTCCCAAAAAAGAGACTAGCGCTCCCCCAGAAGGGTGCACAGAGTTTTTCAACTCTCCCTAATACATTGTAGGGGAGAGTTGGCATTATGGTATGGCCTATAGGGGGGCGTTGATCTTCCCAGAAGCTCAGAAAAAGAGCCAAAAACCATGCAAAAACTCACCCAGAATGCATGAAAATTGGTGAAAATTCAAGTGAAGGTAGGAGAAAGATAATGGATGATGAAAAACCAGGAATTGCTTGGGAAAAATACCTCAAATATCAAATGGAATAGTTCATATATCTCTGATTTTCCTTACAACAACTTTCATACCATCAGATAAAGGAGAAAGCAGTAAATCGACTCTAAATCTCGAAAGAAGAAGAGTGACTCAAAGTAAAGAAGAAAGAGATGTCACAAACGCAAACAAAGAATCATGAATTATTAGAAATTAAGGTGTTGGAGACCCAAACAAGGATACACTGAGGTTATAATAACTCTGAGCAAGTGCAAACAACAAAAAAAATGGACTCAAAGACCAATTCTCAACAAGATTTTCCTCAGAAAAAGGGAAACGCTATGCTGTGAAGGGAACTAGAGTGTTGCAACGCTCTGTGGAAGCTTTCTAAAGGGAGCCAGCGCTGTGGTAGCAAAGGCAGGGGAGAAATAGCCTCTCAAACTTCAGAAAAATGCCCAGAAATGCAAAATTTCAAGCAAATTCAGAAATCCAAAGTGTATGGGATGAAGTAAAGAGCCAATCAACACACCTGAGAATCAAAGACACAGTATGGATGAGATATAAAAGTTATAAAAGGCCAAAACAATACCCAGGAGATGAATCAAAACTCAAAGTTCCTCCCCAATGGAGTCGCCAATTTTTGTTACAGAAGAATGCCCCTGCGAACAAGTGGATTCCCTCTTGGGCTCTAGACTCCTAAGACCAAGAAAAAAAGGTGCTAACGTTGGTCACTGACATCCTTTTAAACCTAGCTAAGTCAATCAAATAGAGAAAATGAAGAAGATGTATCTACCTTTTTCAATGTTTTCCCTTGTTCCAGTCCGAGTTGAGCTCCGATCTCCAAGCTCCTAGACAAGTCTTGCAAATCAATAACAACAAAGACAAAACAACTTCTTATTCTACCAAGATTAATCCAAAACTAAAATCTATCTATGAAAGACAAGTTCATGTATCATGTAGACATACACAACCTTGAAAGAAACAGGCCAAACACATATCTATATTAATGAAAACAAAGCAAAGTGCTTACAACCATGATGTAGATGCATCAGCTTCACCGAGCTCTCTTTGTCCAGACCCTTTGCTCAAATGATCAACCAATAGAATGCCTATACTTCACTGATATCTTCCTTATGAGATCATAAGTTTGATGCTTCTCAATTTCTCTATCTGCTTTTACCATGAGAAGGCCTCTTTATATAATCTTGGAGAGACCCAACCACTTTAGAGATTCTTGGGATAGGTTGAGAATATTTCTCCTTTAGTTGTGGATCCTCCCTAAGATCGAGCGTTGACCTCATATTCGAATCCAACAAACTCCAAAGATGAGGGAGATTTTCTCAACAGTCAAAGATCTTCTGAAATAACCCAACACTCCCTCAAAAGGGTACATAGAGTGTTGCAACGCTCCCCCAAAGAAGGCTAGGGAGCATTGGCATTCCCTGACAGTGGCTAGGGGAGAGCTACCCAATATTTCCCTAAAAAATCCCAGCTCTCCCCCAAAAGGGTGCACAGAGTGCTGGAACGCTCCCCCAAAGAAGGCTAGGGAGCACTGACACTCCCTGATAGTGGGTAGGGGAGCGTTGGCCTCCAAAATTGACTTTTGAGTGGTTTATTCCATGGTAAAGGTTTTGTACTCTTAATCAAATGTTTTCTCCTTCTTAAACCAGTCTTTGAAGATGTCTTAAGTGTCCTTATGATGTCGTTAGAGACACGACATATGCAAGATGACAGTGTGATGTTTGTGACACTTGTGACCAAAATGTGACACTTGCAACATTGAGGATGATGACAATAGGTCATCATTGAAGTGATTAATTTTGAGGTGTAACAAGTATCTATAATAATATAGCAATGCACTCAAATACAAAGCACATTCCGATAAAGTTTCACTTTCTACAGGAACAAATTACATAGAAGAACATCAAGCTAGAGTACATTGGGACAAAAGAATAGATTGTTGATATCTTCACCAAACCTCTTCCGAGGGAGAGATTTGAGTATCTTCAATAGAAACTTGGAGTAGCTTCTGCCCTGTAGTGATCCACACGCCATTAGGCATAGTAAGAAAGGGAGATATAAGTAGAAGAATTGAATATTTAAAGTAAAGAATTGTTTTTAATTATTTTCATATACACCAGATATTTACACAAGGAAGAACCATGAAGAGAAACAAGAGACTTCTAGATAGGGGGAGAAACCCGAAGAGTAATTACCCTTTGCCATTGATGCCAAAGGGGGAGAGAAACAATAGATGCATGTAAATAGAGAAAAATAATAGATGCATGGAGATAGTGGGATAAATGATCACAGGGGTAGCATGAGCAAGAGCATGAGTGTTCCCATGCCATCGATGTTTCCATCAATGCCAAAGGGGGAGATTGTTGGACATTTGGTTTTCAATAATGTCAACAAGTAGTGGTTGTCATTGATGTCAACATATGTGATGGGTGTATTTGGAGAAGTATCCAAATTGGTTCCCTTATGGCATAGCTCTAAGCATGGCCCTCACATGAAGATGCTTTGAAGAAATCTACAAGAAGCCCCAGAGGTGTGGTTATGGAACCTGATGTTGATCACATAAAATTTTCATGAAGGACAATGTGAATGCATCTAACTCACTCATGGATGGATAGTCCTCGCCATTCCATTTTTATTGATAGATGGTATAATACATGGTTCCTCATGGTTGAGTAGTAATGAGTTCATGAAGATGGAAGCCCCGATGATTGGTTATGGAACACCTAAATAGTTACAAGTCTTGGTCAAAGGGTAAATTGGTTTTAACAAGAACTCCATAAATTAAGGAAAGAAGTTATCTTGAAAAAATATAAATACACCACAAGAAGTCCTTCACAAGTACACACACAAGTTCAATGATTGTCTATCTTTCAAGTGTTTTTAGTAAATATTTTCGTGGTATATCTGAGGTAGCGAAGTCTAAATAAGTATAGTCTGAGGTAGTGAAGGAAATTCGAAGAGAATCTAACTTTATGAGTTCATCCACGATTTACATTGAAGGAAGAAGGAAGGCGCGTAAATCCGCGAGTTGCAGTGAGGACATGTTGCGGATATGTGAAAATCCCTTGAAGAAGAAATCATCTCTTGTTTGTTAAAGATGATTTGAAAAGGTTGGTTTGTAGGTCTATGATGATATGCTTCAGATATTCTTCATGAGAAAAGGTATGTCTTGTATATGTTTGGTTGATGCTTGTATCATGGATGGTATGGCACATGTTTAAGGCATGTCTTGGATGTTATTTTGGTATATGGTTTCATATGGTTGAGGCCCATGGTTTGGTGTCATTGATACATGCTTGAGACATATCCTTGGTACATTGTGTATGGTTTTTATGGTTCATTTTTAGAGGAATATATTGGTGGTATTGGCTTGAGGCACATTCTTGTATATCATTGATGATATGGTATAGATACATGGTACATGATTAGCTACACATCATTGATGTTATGCTATCTAAATTTGGAATATATTATTGTACATGATTAATGCATGGTATGGTACAAATTTGGTATAGCACATGTTGATGATTAGATATAGTATTGGTGGTACAGTGACAGTGACAAGTTGGATATAATGATAAGTTGGATATGGTGACAGGTTGAATACAATGACATATTGATTGATCAGTTATAGGTTGATGTGATAGTGACATATTGGATGATAGGTTGATTATCAGAGATAGTGACAGTATCAGTGGTAGTGGCAGTTTTTTCTACACTTATATTTCAGGGTGGAAAGATGGGGCAAGGAAAGGGGGTCGTATCCTCTTTCTAATTGGTGCCGGAGAACACGGGGAGTTGGATATTCCTTCAGGTTGGAGCCTAAGAATCTGGGGGTTGTATCCTCCTTCTGGTTGGAGCCATATAATTGATAGATTTGTAGATTCCTTTAGGTTGGAGCCTATAAATAGGGGATCGTAACCTCCTTCCAGTTGTAGCTGGAGAATTGGGATGTTGGTGCTTCCAATGAATGTATTCTTTTGATATAAGAAAATAATTTTAGGGTTTTCTCCCATTTGTGTTTCCACATAAATATTGGTGTATTGTGTTTATGTGGATGTTTATTATGACCTGTTTATTTATACTGCTCATGATATATTGATGATACACTTTTTTTTTATTTTGATGATTACATATTGTGGTTAAAATTGATAATAAAGTTCTCATACTGATTCACCCCCCCCCCTCTCAGTATTCCAACATTTTGATGGAACAAATTTGTCCTTTTGGAAGATAAGAATGAAAATCAACTTGATGTCTCTTGGTGCAGAAGTATGGCAGTCTGTTAAACATGGATATAATTTCCCATCTTCTCCTCCAATTGATCCATATGGAAGAAAGGTTTATGTCTCCAATGAAAAAGATATGAACTCCATTCTAAGTGGCTTGTCAGATTCAAAATTTGTTAAATCTAGGAAGTGTGAATCAAATAAAGAGATGTGGGACAATATTGTAAGCAACTATGAAGGAGATGAAAAAGTAAAGAAGGAGAAACATCATACCTTCCAGTGACATTTTGAGATCCTGAAAATGAATGATGAACAATATATTGCCACTTATTTTCTTCAAGTAGATGAAGTGGTTAATTCTCTCAAAGGACTTGGTGAAAGTGTTAAAGAATCAACAGTTGTTCATAAAGTTTTGAGATATCTTCCTCTACGCTTTGATGCTAAATTCTCTACCATAGAAGAATTAGAGTATTTGGAGAATAGAAAAATGGGAGAGCTTCACGAAATTCTCACTATATACAAAATAAGGAAAAGAAAATCATGATAGAAGGATGTTGGCATGTTTACATGCAGAGTGTGCTTGTCATTGATGGCAAGAACAACATCGACAATGGCATGTTTACAGGCAAGAACAACAACGAACCAAAGCTCGAGAGACCAGAAGATGAGAAATTTAGAATGTGCTAGGTTGGAACCAGAAGTATTTTAGGAAGACATAGATGAGAAAGCTTGAGAAGCTCAGAAGAGATCGATCAGAGTTGCACACAGATAGTGCAGAGTTGCATGCAGAGCGCAAGTGTGCGCTAGGGCCGAGGGAAATTTTTTCCAAAGCTCAGGAGAGATAGCATTCTCATAAATGTAGGCGAGACCCAAAGTCATCAAGACTCGCAGAACCTTTGACACTTAGAAATTCTTCCAAGTCGGTAGGATGTGTAGTCTCACGAGGAGGAGTGATAGTCGTCGTTGGATCACCAATTCTGAATACTTGATGGTCGTCAGATCAGAGTCCGGATAGGAGGAGTGCGCAGAGGAGAAGATTATACCTCAGTCGTCGGATCAAAGCGTGAATGACTAGCAACCGCTAGATCCAGTATAATTGTGAAGAGGATAATGGCCAAGAGCCATCCTCCAACTCTGCAAGATACAAAGTCGTGAAATGATCTGGGTCGTTGGATCCAGAGGACACATGGCGAGAGATCAAAATTTCCCTGAATCGCGAGCTGGAGAATTCAAAGGTGAGATTTGTAGGAACTCGCGCTATGCAAAGTCACAAAATGATCTGGGTCGTCGGATCACCGAGAGATCTCGACCATTGATCTGATATGAAGAATTTTGGAGATTCATGAGTTGGGATTTTCGAGGCAACTCATAGCAGGAGTTCGCGATATGCGAAATCGTGATTCACCCCTCTTGCTTGGCCCCTGGTCATAGCTGGTGGTCACAATGATGAAGGTTAAGGGAGGAGCTAGCATATCGCTAGGCTCTATAGTGGAGATCGTTGAAATCGCGAAATGCCTTTTCGAATAGGGATGTGGTCACAGCCAGTGGTCACATAAGCGAAAGAGAAGGGAAGGAGCTAGTGTTGCTAGGCTCCACCTTGGAGATTTGCGAGTTTGGATAATCGAGGAAACTCGCTACACAACTTCGTGAAACGCGATGTCCCGACGAGATATGGGCCATCAGATCACAGAGGATCATGGACTGTTGATCTGACACAGAGTATTTCAGATATCGGGAGTTGGAAGATTCAGGGTTGGCTCACGTTCAAACACCTGAAATGTGAGGTCACGATCTAGCCTTAGCTGTTGATGGATCTGGTTTGCAGACTTGGGAGGACAGATCTGAACCATCCATTCAAGAGCACTGTCAATATCATGAGATCGACATTCGTGCTCCATTGCGGGGCCAGAACTTTCTCAGGCCTTAATTTTTCATGAGCGAGCCGCAATTTAAACCACGGTTTTGGAGAAAAGACGTGTGGAGGCTCATAGTGAATAGTGGGGTGAAAAGCGGGTTGCCCTCAAAACGCTTATGGATGTGCCCGCAATCATGTGGTCACGTGAAGTTCATAGCCCAAGGTTATATTGTGAAAAATGAGCTAGGGATTACTAAACGGAGTTCAGGAAGTGCCTTTTGAATAGGCGTTTGTTCACCGCCAAAGGTCACATGAAGGAAGGGGCTTAGAAGCCAAAGAAGCCATAATTGACTGGATGTAACTGCCAAGATAGACTGATTGTAACTGCATAAAATGACTGATTTCATCTTCCAGATAATTCAAATAATATCAAGGTGCTTGCCAGAGGAGATGAAGAGTCTCGAGGTAACTTCTAGTGGAATGAAGACTCATCATAGAGACAATTGACAGATTGAAAAGTGTCGAAGTCTGTAACTGCAATAGAGAGGATAAATCTCAACTGTGATAGAGAAGACGAAGAGTCACACTGCCAGAGAAGGCAGAGAATCTCAGGATAAGCCACTGATGACGAACAAAATCAGTATAATTGCCAAAGAAGACGATGAGTTGCATGGATGATCCAGTAGAGGACTAGGCATGAGAAATATAAGCAGAACAAAGAAGAGATGGTTGTTGTTGTTGAGTGTGGTTCATGCGAGTAGAAGCATGGGGTGTGCAGGAGATGAAGTGTAGAAGAAGCACGGAATAGAAATGCATATCTTAGAGAAGAACATAAAGCACAACATATGCGAGGAGAGAGACACTGATACAGGTAGAAAAGAGCAGTGTAGAAGAACAATGATGAGACTAGTAAGCCATAGATAAATGTTGTATCACTGTGATAAATTCAAGAAAGAAAAGATTTATATTTTAGGGTGGTAGGGAGGTGCTAGGGAGGTGCTAGGGAGGACTGTTGTCCTAAGAGTTTCAAGTGGGTACTTGAACATAGGGAGTTGTAGCTTCCATCTGGTTGCAACCATAAAAACCAGGGTGGTAGGGTGTTGCAAGGAAGAACTATTGTTCTTTGTTATACAAGTCAGTGCCTATGTGACTGGAAGTTGGTGCTTCCATCTAGTTGGTGCTAGAACACTTAGGGAGTTGGTGCTTCCTTCTAGTGGGTGCTAGAGAAACCAGGGAGTTAGTGCTTCCTTCTAGTGGGTGCTAGAGAAACCAAAGAGTTGATGCTCTCGGCAAGTTGCAACTTGAAAAACAGAGGTGGTAGGCTCACAATGAGTTGGTTCTCATAAGAATGATAATGTACATAAAATAAAGATCACTTATCATATCAAGAAGAAGAGTTTTGTCCCTTTATGGGTTTCCTCAGGAAATATCTGTCTCTGTATATTTCATGTGTGTGATTGATGTTGAATATTCTATTGCTTACCTCCCTTCACTATTGTGATTGTCATTGAGTTCTTTGTAAGAGTTTAAAATAAGAATAATTGTTTAAGCACGGTAACAATTGATTC
>ML783145.1:532917-568411 GCA_009831015.1 Picea engelmannii | reverse complement strand
AGAAGTCTAAGGTCTTGTTCACATTCTTCCTCACTATCAGATAACCCATCACTATCTTCATGAGTATAGAAACTCTTTTTAGAGATAAAATGATTCTTATTCCTTCTTGCTACTTCCTTCCCCTTTTTATGTGTTTCTTTATACGGACACTTAGTAGCATAATGACCAACTCTTCCACAGTCAAAAAAGTTGAAAGGAAGCTTACCTCTGAACCGTCCTGTCCCGGTTTGAAGTTTCCTTACGAAGTTTATCTCATCTTCCTCTGAGATATACCCTGATCCTTATGTTATTTGTACTTCCTTTCCTTTTGTAGAAGTTCTAAAGACTGCTTCTTTGACTTCAGATGGTCCTCCTCTTCTCATTTCATAAGCAGTTAGTATTCCATGTAGTTGTACCACAGTAAGATTTTGAAGATCCTGCTTTTCTTCAAGAGTTCATACTTTTGACTCAAATTTTGCAGTTAGAGATCTTAAATTTTTTTCCACCAAAGTAGATTCGGTTATTGTTTCTCCCAGATTTCTCATGCGATTTACAATATCATCAAGACGTAAAAAGAAATTGGCAATGCTTCCCTCATTATTCATTTTAAGATTCTCATATTGAATTCTGAGAGTTTGTAGTTTAGCACTTTTTACCTTTGCATCGCCTTCATAACTCAGAATTATTTTGTCCCATATGTCCTTTGCTGTGTTCAGCTGCATGACTTTGACAAATTCTGATTCAGTTAGACTTCCTAACAGAGCATTGACTGCTTTTGCATTTGTTTCGTAGGTTTTTCTTTCTGTTGGATCTGTTGGTACTACAGATGGATATTGATATCCTCCTTCAACAATAGCCCATACATCTTCTCCCAGTGACTGAAGATAAGATCTCATCCTTGTTTTCCAAAAGATTAAATTGTTTCCATTGAAGAGTGGAGGCCTGATAGATGCTAATCCATCTTGATTGCTCATTTTGATTGATCTTCCTTCTAGCGGCTAAGCCTTTTCAGAAGGACCTAGCTCTGATACCAATTGTTGAGAAATACTGAGGGGGGGGGTGAATCAGTATTTCGAGCAATCGATTGATTTTCTCTTTTCTTTTTATGAAAACCTCAGGCTACTTTGTAGAGACCAGCGATTGTATAGTCTTAAGAAAACAAGAGTGCATCCAGAGATCTTATTATGAATTTCTTCATTCATCAGATGTCTATTAAGTAGTAATTCAGTGCAGTAATAACAAAATAAACCAACACACATGAGTAAGACACATGAACACTAGGATTTAAGGTGGAAACCCAAATCGGGAGAAAACCACCGCTGCCATTGTCTCTGTCTTCAATAATTATTATTAAGAAAATGTTTTACAACAATGTACTAGTGCAGACTCATACTAGTACGCAGGCTTCTAACAGTAGAAGGCTGCAACCTTCTCTCATTTACCAGCCTTTCCTGGAAGGGAGCTTCAACCCCCTGAAGATAGCACCAGTTTATACTAGTAGGATGCTTCTACCGAAGGCTTTAACCCTCAGACTCATTGCTGACCGCGTTTCATCAATTTTCACACTGGATCAGGCAGTTTCAATCCCGGATTCACATGTGCTCTATGCGCTAGCCATCATCTTCTTTCAGAAGAGACAGTTCTGGCATCTTATTAAGACTTGTATCTCGAAATCATATTAATGCACAATTTTCTAGTGGCAATGAAAACAACTGCAATTATCTCTAAAGGAAACAAAGATCTACTGACTGCAAGGCAGCTGTAAAAGTCTCCTAAACACTTATTAAACAAGACAATAAACCTGGAGATGATGCCTCTGCTCCTCTAGTTGCTAAACCCACTGCAGAGAACTCTCTGTCAATGTAGATCTGCCACCCAATTGCCACAATGAGGTTCCTCCCTCCTCAAACCTTCCGTGTGGCCTGCACAAATGACCTCAGCAACCTGTAGATGTCCCTACTGTCAGAAACTGGTCTCCACGTCCTGCAAAAAGACCCCTGCTACTTATCAAAATCCTTACCGCCCCCTTTTCTTGCAGATGTCTCCTAGAAAAGGGCATCGACCCCTTCTTAAGACCATGGGTCAAAAACCATTCAACGCTAATCATCTCATTGGTTTACTCCACGACGCTCTTTTTAATCTTCTACTAGGGTTTAAGATCTTGGCGTCATGAACCAATAATGCGAAGGGAAAATCGGGTCCCTATTGCTCGGGTCCCTCATTAAAATTTGAATTAAACCTACGCCCCCATTTTAAATCGGGTTTTGGCATTCCTTATGTAATAGTTTCTTTGCCTCTTGAGTTCGCGATTTGTCGATCCCCGACTTCCTCCGTGCTCTTGACATGCATCCCACCGAATGGACGGCTCAGATTCTGCGTCGAGGTTTCCTCCCCGATCCTTCGTTCACAGGAATACCAATTTTCCAATCCCCGATACGCTGGTCCTCCGATGGGCCTTTGACCTGCCACCTGTCCTCCAGGGTGGCCCACACGCTATCTGCCTTATCGCAAAATCGCATTTCGCGATTTCGCGATGTGTGATGCAATTGTTCACGGGACTTGTGAAACTCTGATTCCTGATTCTCTGATCCCCGATTCTCCGATGAAGGAAATCAACGGTCCAGATCTCATTCTTGCTTTAACGGCTGCGATTAAATCGCGAAATCGCATATCGCAATTTCGAGGTTTTCGTTGTCAAGTGAATTGGACATTTCAAAGTCCCGATCCCCGATTCCGATGTGCCCCTTTCCATGCGCTAGCCCTGCTGGCTATAGGCCTTGCCCCATATGACCGTCAACCCATGACCTCGGTCAAACCTCTCATCGGGGTTTCAGAATTTTTGATGTCACCATGCACATGCCTACGGAATTCTCGATGGCTTATCTCCCTCGCAGCTTCTACAGATCTGACGGTTGTGGACTACCTTCTTTAGCGATCATTCGCGCCTATCCAAAACTCAACCATACACTGATTTCCTTACATGAAAACTCTTCTTCTTCCTTTGCCTCAGCCTTTGCCATCAATGACAATATTCCCAACAAATTCAGAAGATTCCAAGACAGGCATAAAAAAAAAGGCAGAGACATCTTCTTTGCACAGGACTGAGAAAGAATCTGAAAACTTGAGGAAGAGGAAAGAAAAGGGAAAATAGGTTTCTCAATACTCCAGGAGACCTGTGACAAGAGAAACCACTAAATCAACTTCAAAATCTGAATCTGTGTTTAAAGGTACAGATGTAGCTTTTGATGACAAAGATGATCCTGTTGCAGAACTGTACCAAATTCCAGACCTTTAAGAGACTAAGGATTTTGATAGAACTGAAGATGAAGATCATATCTCTGGAGTATCTTCAAGATATATGATCAAATTAAGAAAACCTCAAGCTACTATAGGCCTAAATCTACCTGCACCTGTAGGAATATCCAGAGTTTAAAGTTAAATTTAGAAAGTAAAAAGACAGGATTAAGGAGCTACAGGGTATGGTAAAACAATTAAATAAAGAGAAATACTTGGTGGAGCAATGGAATGCTAGACAACAAGAGAAGATACATGATTTTAAAAGGAAAAGAAAAGAACAAAAAGCACTGCTTAAGGAGGTACGGGAATCCAATTTTAGGTTATATTGGCATAATGTTGTGTTAATAACCAAACTGAAGTAGAGAGACACCAAATACAGTGCATTCATTATACGATGATGGTCTATGAAGTTCTTTCATGCAATTTTGAATGTTTTGATACTGTTACTTAGGGATTAAAAAGATGAACAGTTCAATTCCTATATTTGGATCAAATGAAATTTTGATATTTCGAATGGAACAACTCAGTAAGATATGATTCCAAATGTTGTGGGATTTCCCAAATTTTTGTAAAATATATTTTGGGTTAGTTGTTGAGCCTTCTACTATATTGGCATTTTAAGTGCTCGTTTGAGCGGATTCTCCTAGAATATAGGCATTGACTAGATCCTATTACAAACTGTAAACTAGAAAATAGGATCCATTGTAATATTCTGTGTACTTTAAATAGACACAAGGAAGATTGTATGAAAGTCAACAAGTTGGGATTTCAGGGACCTATTTTGAATTTCACTGTAATAAAACTTTTATCCCACATTGATACTAAATGGAAAAGGCATGTTGATGGTCATATTTTATTTCATTTCATATTCTATTTCTTTTCTTACTTGAAGTCATTTTTATGTTGCAATGCATTGATTACTTGGTCCTAAGTAATGCAGTGAATACTTTACTGTTATTGTTTATTATCAAGATTTTCCTTCAAGTACATGTTCTTGTTTCTCAATTATAATTTGAAATAAGAAATCTATATGGGGTTGAAAAATTGAATGCTCTCATATTTTCTCACTTTATTTACCTTATTTTATGATCTATTAATGTGACTACCTTTTACAAAATCAGTGGGTTATATTCTGGCTTTATTTTGAGTTACGTGTTTACCTTGAACCCTTGAACCAACTTTCAACCATTCTCTAAAAAAACCAATTCACAAAACCCTTAAAATACCATTTCAATAACATGATGATTCCCTATATTTCCCTCTCACAGTCAAGTGCAACTTTAAGGACTAACATGTTTTGGCCTCGTTGTTGAGGACAGAGACACAAATTATATTTCCCTGGGATAATGAGAAGATCAGATCTAAATCTTGACGGTGAACAAGATTTTGGACAATTACATGAGACTGCATATTTTTCACTTGGAGACTCCTCTGTGGTAATTATGGCTCCTAAAAGAGAAAGAAAAGAACCTAAAATTCCTCCAACTTCCTCATCCTCTACAAAGAAACAAGTTACCAAAAAAACCCAGATCCTAAGCCTGTTGCAGCAGTGCCAAACCCTGAAAAATTATTAAGAAAACCTAAAATAATTCCTGGGCAGTCCTCTCTCTCAAAAGAAAAATTGTCTTTAACCAGAACTCAAGGACACTATTCTAAAACTGTCAAACTCATATCAGATGAAGGAGTGATTCCTAAGGGTGAAACAAAGCCTATTATTGAGCCTACTACTATTTCCTTTCCTTCAACTATTTTAGAACTAAATCTAAATCAATGGAAGTTGTTTGTTGAGCTCATTGAAGAAGATCAAACAAATAATTTATATGTAGTTGAATCTTTGAGAGATCATAGTAAAGATATTAAAATTGAACCAGAAACACTCTCATCATCACCTCAGTCTTTTTCTTCTGAAGAAAATAAACCACGTTATTGTTCTAATGAAAACCCTCGTTTTCTGGAACCATCATCCTCCTTTAGTCTAGAAAAGAAACCTTTGTTTTCTGAAGATCAAGAACTTATATCATCTCAGTTAACTTTCTTCACTCAAGGAATAATCTTTCTTTCTACATCACCAGTTTTGCTCACTACTACAGCCCAAACACCAAAGGTGGTAAATATGGTTGTAAATAGAATGGATGCAATAGTTGCAGCTAGATATGCACCATTAAACCTTCCACAAGTCATGTATGCTTTCCCACCCAATTATTATATGAATTATTTTCTAAGATTCAATGGAGAAGGAGGAGTTATTGCTGAAAAACATTTAAATCCTTTCTACAACTTTGCAGACAATTTTAATGTGGAGCATGTCGATGTTTGGATGAGACTTTTTTTGTAGAGTTTAGATGGTGAAGAAAGAAAATGGTTTAGAAGCCTGCCACCCAATTCAATTGCTGATATTGATGCATTGGATGATACGTTTTTAAGAAATTGGGGAGATAAGAAAGACTACTTATATTACATCACTGAATTTGGTTCTTTAAAAAGAAAACAAGGAGAATCTGTATCTGATTTTACTAAAAGGTTCAATAAAATGTATAGTAAAATTCTAAATGAAATCAAGCCTTCAGAAACATCAACCAAAATTACTTTTTCTAATTCCTTTGATGATGAATTTTCTCTGTTGTTGAGAGAAAGGAGGTCTTCTACTCTGAGTCTTATGCAGGAAGAAACTATTGAGGTAGAATCCAACATAATAGCAGTATAAAAGTTAAATTCCAGGGGTGATAGAAACAGGAAAAAACAGAAAGAAGAACTTCCTTCTTCTTCTCATACAACATTTGATTCTAAGATGGATGAAATGGACAAAATGTTGAAAGCCTTGACATCTGAAATGGTTAGGCTGAAAATGGAACAAAAATAGCCCAGCAGACCTACACATGAAGGTGGATATATAAACCCTAACCATTTTAGGAGACCTAATAATGTACCTCAAATATTACCAAGAGAAAGGAGGAATCAAGAAGATCAAAATGTTTTTCCCCCTTTTCAAAATAATGCAGTAGTAGACGTTGAAGAAATAGATGATATTGAAGATGATCCTACAATGCATTTAAATGATTCATGATTTTCTCCTACTCATTTGACACAACAGGATTATGAAGATGCTCTTATATTAAATCAGTTTGAATAAGGGGATGCTGATGAAATTATCCAGAAAGAACCTAAAAGGAAGAAGTGTGATCTTAGGTCCAGATCAAACACACCTAATATGGATATACATGTATCAACAAAGAACGATAGTGCTCTGGTTAAATCAGGAGTCAGTAAAGAAAGTTATGGGATTAAAATTGATCAACAACTAAAGAAACCTGTCAAGTTTGGTACTACAGAGCTAAAGGAAACTGAAAATTTTGTTCCTTCTTTTAGTCTGGAAAATGAAATTAACAAGATTAAAATCCCCATACCTCTGATAGAATTAATGAAAACATATCCTTTTAGAAATTATGTTCTCAAGGCATTGTAACCTCCTACTCGTATCACCTTTTCAGATACTATCAACCTTGAAGATTAGAATCCTTTTATAACCATTGGACCTCATATTGAAGGCAGAGTTAATTCTTCTCCTCCTTTATACATATCTCCGAACATTCATGAAAAAATACTGCATAATGTCTTAATGGATTTAGGAGCTTCACACAATGTCATGCCAAAAGTGGTAATGGATGAATTAGGTATATACATCACTAAACCCTACCTAGACCTATATTCATTTGACTCTAGAAAATTTAAATGTCTAGGTGTCATTAAAGACATGTTTGTTACTTTATCTTAGTTACCTATGAAAAGTGTGGTATTGGATGTTATTTTGGCTGGCATACCTCCAAAATTTGGGATGCTTCTATCAAGGTCATGGGATAAAAAAGTAGGAGGCACATTATAAATGGATCTCAGTTATGCTACCATACATGTGTTTAGTGGAGAACATCAGAGATTGTAGAGGGAAGTAAGGTTGGATTACTTGGTAAGTGATCATGAAAAACCTAGTAATCATCCCATATATGCTATGGAAGATGAACTTGGTTCTTCTATTTTTCACATTGGTGATCAGATGGTTGAAACATCACTTAGAAAAATAAGACCTACAGTTGAAGACTGTGTAGAAAATTTTGTCTGGAAAATGTTTTTTTATGGGGCTTGCTCAAAAGATGGCTCTGGGGCTGGGATTGTTTTCATTTCCCCTACCAAAGAAGTCATTCCTATGTCATACAAACTAGAATTTGATACAACCAACAACATCAATGAATATGAAGCTTTACTGTTAGGATTGAAATCTGCTAAAAATATGGGTATAGATAAACTTTTTGTTTTTGGAGATTCAGAACTTATTATCCATCAGATAAAAAACATTTATCAGACCAAACAACAGAGGCTAAATCAATATAGGAATGAGGTATGGGATTATGTGGCAAATTTCTTCTTGGAATTCAACATCATTTTTTTGCACAGGAATTTTAATCAGCAGGTTGACTCTTTAGCGCTTGCAGCCAGTAATTTCAAGGCTCCAATTTTTCCTAATTTAAAATTTGAGATTGAGGTTAGACACAAACCCTCAATACCAAATAACATAAAAAAATTGGTATGTTATTAAAGATGTCCAGGAGATTCAAATATTCTTAAATACCAATGATGAGTTTTCCAATATTTCAATAGATCGAGATAATGAAAACAATGATATGAAAGTACATGCTACAAATGTTCTTCAAGACAGTGTTGCTGGGCACAAAATTATTGAATTGAAAAAAAAAAATTTGCCTAAAGGTTTGGTTCCACTTGAGAGATTATTTGACCATAATGATGTTTCCAGAAAAGTTGTTATTCAAATAGAAGAGACTGATCTGATAGACTGTGATATCAGTTCAGATCTAAATCCCAGGATGGTGAAATTATCTAGAAAATTGTCAGAAAAACAGAGAGACAAGTATGTAAATTTGATGAAACAATATTCATATGTATTTTTATGGTCTTATGAATACCTAAAGGTTTTTGATACAGATATTATGCAGCAAAATATTCCTTTAAATCCTTGATCAAAACCTTTTAAGCAGAAGTCTAGGCAATTCAATCCATTGTTGTTACCCATAATAGAAAAAGAACTGAAAAGGTTATTGGATGCCAAAATTATAGTACCACTGAGATACTCAGAGTGGGTAGCTAATTTATTACCTATAAGGAAAAAGAGTGGAGAGATAAGGCATTGTGTGGACTTCGGGAATTTGAACAGATGTTCTTTAAAAGAAAATTATCCATTACCAAAAATGGATCATATTTTACAAAGAGTGGTAGGGGAAAATAATATTTCTATGTTTGATGGCTATTCAAGGTATAATCAAGTATCAGTAATGGAAGAAGATAAGAACAAAACAACTTTTACCACTCCCTGGGGCACTTTCATGTATGAAAAGATGCCTTTTGGATTGATGAATGAAGGAGAAACCTTTCAGAGGGCTATGGATATTGTATGTATTGGTGAGAAAGACAGGTTCATGGTTATTTATCTTGATGACATCACTATATTTTCAACCTCTGATGGAGAACAGTTACAGTATTTGAAGCAGACATTCAAAAAATGCAAGAGGTATGGTATATCATTAAACCCTAAAAAATCTCATTTTTTCATGGAAAAAGGAAAACTTTTAGAACATATTGTTTCACCAGAAGGAATCAAGATAGATCCTGAAAGAGTAAAAGATATTCATCAGATAGACATTCCAAGAAACAAGAAGTGTATCCAATCCTTCATAGGTAACATTAATTTTTTAAGGAGATTTATACCAAATTTTGCAAAGATCATCAAGTACATTATTGATATGTTGAAAAAGGATGCATAAACCAAGTGGATACCAGAAGCTAAAGAATCATTTGAAAATATTAAGCAGGCTCTTGTTCAGGTACCTATTCTCATTGATGGGTGTTGTATATACACTAAAATCACATTAAAAACCCTCAATTAAATTTTCAACCCGGGGTAAGTAAACTTACAGTTGTATCAAAATATATGTCAAAGGTAGAAGGGTTGGTAGTAGTATAGTCCAACTAAGGAAGGTATCTATCTATGGGTTAATCTATTCAAGCAAAGCTATCTAATGAGTAAACCCTACTAAGCAACTTTAAACTATGTAACCTTAGTACTTTTGAACCAAGGATCGATGGATAGTTCTAAGAAAGCAAGTAAAAACCCTATTTAAAGAAAACTAGTTCATAACAATAAGAAAAAGAAACTATTAAGCATATACAATAAGCAAATAACAAAATCAAACTACGTAACTTTCCTACCTAAATTCAATGAGAAACTACCTTATGAAAACAAGTAAATAAACAAGCAAGCAACTATTCGAGTAAAGCAAGTAAACAAGTAAGCAAAACAACTAGATAGCCTATTAAAGCAAGTAAACAACTAACTACTCTAAGATAACTTCTACTACAAGTAATCTAATTAATACTTCTCATTGAACAACTATCTAACCTAAGAGGCAAGTGAACTATATTCTTAATTCAAACTTCAAAACTATTTCTGATTCATAAAAGGAAATCTATTTAATTGAAAGCAAGAAGGACTAACAACTAACCTTTAATCTATATTAAGAAAACTTCTCTCTAACCTATCAAAGAAAAAGACTATTTACCCTACAACAGAAATAAAACTATCTTCTAAGCTATGAAACCAAGAAACTATATCTTCTGATCTACGAAAGCAAGAAACTATATTTTCTGATCTACGAAAGAAAGAAACTATATTTTAACCTATGAAAAACTCAAATATAGTGTTGGTGGTTGTGTGAATGTCTCCGGTGTCATATAATATCTCGATGGCACTTGACAACAAAGGATAATTCAAGTGGTATAATCTTTATGTTGATCTCAATAGGAAAGTGAAAGGTATGGATTAAACAATCCAATGAGGATTTAGCCATTACGGAAACAATGTTAATTACCCTGCATATTCATGAATTAACCATCAACAATATAACAAGATCATAATTGTACTTATATACTATGTAAGAAAAATTCATACTCAAACTCAACCATTAACTAAGAATTGCAATTGCAATCTAATTCTAGGAAAGAAAATACATAAAGTGAAACTATGTTATATCTATCTTAACAATTCAAACTGCAATAAGGAAAATGCTTAAGAATAGGAATTAAAGCATGACATATAAAAAGTAAACTAACGAATACATTAACCAACAACTAGTTAAGCAAGATCTACATAAAAATGGAATAAGCAATCTATAATTAAAAACTCAAACTAATCCTATCCATCCATCAAATCCTTGTTAAAGAAAACTCAAATTAAAACTCTATTATACTCCGTTTTAAATTTAAACTCAAATTAAAACTCTTTTCTACTATGTTTTAAATTTAAGTCTAAAATCATAAATAAAACATAATCTAATATCTAATTGCACACGGGGTTAGTCTATGAATTTGCAAATTCATTCCTAACTACAATATCAATGCATGCTAACACAATCATTCATACTAACTTGCAAAGGAGAGTTGAAGTAATTAAACTACAACAACAAATTAATTAACAAAATAACAATGTATGTACAAGAAAAAAGAGACATCTAAGCTATGAAATACATGAACAACTTAAAGAATAGTTACCAGGCTGCTGGTGGACCCCCAGCAAGTCGTGGTCACTTCCTAAAAGCACACCATGAACTCAACAATTTGATCTCACCATGAAAACTCAAAAACACAGTTTTTATATAATCTGACAATGAAAAATGGCAAAACTGAGTAAAATCATGTTTGTCCCTATCACACTGGTTCTTCTACTGCTTAACTTCTATCTGACCAACATGGTGGTATTTATAATATTTACATACCAAGTGGTCGACCACAGGAGGGTCGAACCACTTCTAAATTCGGCAAATTACATTAATGGTGCCCTAACTGCCGAAATAGAGCGAGCCAATAATCGCCCTGCTTAACAACTTAAACTGAGTTGTCAAGGATTTAGTAGCTGGAGGGGGAAAGCACAAGAAAAACCCATGTTCCTGATTCGCCCACCACTGGCCGCCAATACCATAACCACCAAATCGCCCACCGTTTTTGTGCAAGACACAGTGTTGGACGAAGTGTCGGACCGGGTACCGGATCGAGTGTCGGACTGAGTGCCAGAAGCAGAAACGTGATGCATTTTTTCCCTATAACACCAAAAAAATGTGAATTAGATCTTTGGGAACATAAAACATGATGAATTATACTCAATATTGACATCAGACACGAATCATACATACCTGGTGTAGATCATACCGTTTTAGCACAAAATGCTTCAAAAAGCTTCTCCAAAACATGAAAAACACATATGTACATTCAAAAAAAGTGTCTAATAACTGTCATAAAATTGATCATATCTCAGGCCCTACATTACCCCCACACTTACGATTTTGCAGGTCCCACTACAAACAAAAATAAATTACCCCTCGTGACTAGGCTTGTTGAGGAGGATCAGCTTTGAAATCTTCTCCTTCTTGTTGTGAATACTTTTCCTTGTGCCTCTTGTGTTGCTTCAATTGTGCTCTGAGGCTGTGGTTGGATTTGGTCATCTCATCAACCAACCATTGAAGGGAATTAACCTTTGCTTGAAGGACTGCATTATCATGATGAAGGTGTATGTCTATTGTCTTCCTTTCTTCCAATTGTTGGAGAAGTTGATGGTTTTCTTTTTGTAGCTTCTCAATGGCTGGGGCATAATCGGTGACATCTGAGGAAGGCTTAGATCCTTTGAGGGATGTGGATAATCTATCAATCTTAGGATATAGATTAGGCATGGGTGAAGTAGGAGTGATGGGGGATTGGTAAGGAGAGGTAGGTTCTGATTTTGTCTTTCTTAGTGGCTTTAATCCATCCACAGAAACTTCCCTAAGTCTCTTGTGAGGTCTCCCAAGATTGGTGGACACTTGGAGAGGATCCGAAGCAGGCAAGGGTTTTGCATAATTTTTTGTTCTTGTGCTCTGGGTACTCTTTCGAAAGGGTCCTTTACCAAATCGATTAGCTCCCCTCCTATTTGTGGGAACGATGGGAAAGTCTTGTTGGATTACTTCTTGGATATTTTTAGGTGTAGGATCAAGAGAGATTGAAGGCATTGGGGGGTTAACAATAGGCTTCTTTTGGTCCTTTCTCTTGGTCTTTTTACCCGATGAAGAAGTAGGGATATCAACAAGATTTTTGTATTGTTCTGGAAAATAGAGGGTTTGTACAAGGGGGTTTGGAGTTCTTGGAGAGCAAGGCTTGGATGGAGAGATAGTTCTTAGGCTAAGTGGTTTTTTTCCGGTCTTAATTGTCAAGTGAGGGTTTGCAAATTGATAGATAAATGCATCCCAAGTTTGCCCCTGTTTATCTAGTTCGGCTAGAACAAGGAGTTTGATCAAGCCATGGAAAAAGAGACTATTGTGGAGGTTAGTGACATTCTTCCTCTCTTGAGAGGACATCTTCTCCAAGATTTTTAGAAAATAGAAGGGGAAGTTCAAAGGTTTTTTGAACAAAAAATGAGCCAGCAATCTAAAATGACAAGCTTTGAAAGTGGAGTATCTACCTTCGCATGTAATCAACCTCGTGATGAAAATGAGAGGGTTGATCAATTCCACCTTTATCCACTCCCTAGAATATCCTTTTTCTCCTGAAATGTTCTCAAATTTGGGCTTAAAAACCATGTTATAACTTGAGCGCGGAAGTTGCATTTTTTGAACCAGCTATCTCCCATTCTTGGGAGCTTTGTAGCTGCAGCAATGGACTCTTCTGAGACTTCAAAGGAAAGAGACCCCACTCGTGTTTTCTTCCCATCGAAACCGAGGGAAAATTGCATGGAGAGGTCATCATCATGACCCTGCAAGTTAGACAAAAATGGACCCCAGCCTGCGTGCAAAAACACCTCTTTGCATTATGAAAATTCGGGAATGGAAAAAAGATCCGCATAGGAAGAGGCTTCATACTTCTTGGGCATTGTTGCAGAGGAGAAATTCACCAGGCAAGGGTGCAAAGAGGCCAAGAGATGGCATGAATTGGGCACGGGTCGAGTGTAATTCAAACAGGGGAAGAAATGGTAGAGGCTGGGCATGATTTCTCAACACAGGGCAGAGAAAATGGCAAGGGAAAAATGAGATAATGGTTACCCAGCCCAAATTTGAATGCACCTATTCTGGAGTAAGTTTCACACATGTGCGCATGAGCTACCATGTGTGGGAATTTTTGAATTCGAAGGCTCATTTTTTAGGGCAATGTAATGATGCGTAGTTAGATCAATGTCCAAGTCTTTTGACTTGGACATTTGATCATGAACATATAAAGCATCTTCAATCAATTGCCTGCAACCAATTCAATTGAATGTAATTGATTTCTAGTTACCTGGAATCTAGGATAGTTACTGGTGTGTAATTCATATGGTACTTCGTTCGACACCTCATACGACATTTCATATGGCACCTCATACAGTACTTCATACGGTACCTCTGTGTTAAGTACATTTTCACCTCTTATAATGGATAGCTTGCAAATTTGAAGTGTTTTTTACAATCACAGTGGTAAATGAGTAGAGGCAGAATGTTCCCTTGTTGTTGATTTTGCCATCATGCTCACTCAATCCTCTTGCATATGACATATAATGTCAAACCTACAATGAACAGGTTACGGAAAGCATAAAACATGTATTTTCAAACCTACAATGTACAACTTGTAATGAAACATAAACTGATAAAGAGTGGTCTGTTAAGTATATGTTCAGTAATTTATAGCACACAGTAGTTTAGCACTTCAAAAATAAAATGACTATTAATGTAATAACATGTATCATGGAAATAATACAAAAACTCTTGCAAAGATTTATTTCTCTAGGCAATGATCATTTGTCATCTCATGAACCCCTACCCACACCTAAGTATTTTGACACCTCACAATCAAAAGTATAGGAAAACAGTCAATATCCCCCAATAGCCGAAGATTTATAGTATGTCAAGTGTAAAGATAAATTTCACAGATTGGTCTGACGAGACGGTTAGAAGATGGCCCCACCTATAAGATAAGAGATCCTATATATAGATAAGAAGAGATAGGAAAGAGAGTTTCAAGATACTCTTAGAGTTATTTCCTAATGGCAAGTTTATGGAGTTCATTAACCTTAGCTTAACCACACATACTTCATGTCGGCGTTCTCTACAAGTAATGTCGTACATCACGACAATTTTAAATTTATTATTTATTTTTTGTCAGATTACCATCCTCGCTAGGTAGAATACCCCGCTGCCATCAAGCTTGTTCAATACTCCGACGGATTTACCTAGTCATACCATAGGCCGGTACCCACTGCCAACAGACTTGTTCAGTATCCCAGTGGGTTAGCCTCTTACACCCTCAGAGACTGGCCCTCCATATTTTAAGATTTTAGTATAAGATTGCTTTGTGCAAGAAGATGGGGGGACAGCTCTAAAAACAACTTTTTCTTCATTTTTTCAATTGGGATGGTATTTATGTTAGAGGATGACTTTCCGTTATATTACTTAGTGATTGTTATGATGTAAGGGGTACTTAAGCGGGCGTGGCCTATCTAAAGATATGATATAATCAATCCATTTAGTGTGTAGTGGATGGTACCATTGAGAAAGAACAGAAAGGTATCTCTAGGCTCAACTCACTTTCTTCTTTTGTAGTTATTGTGATGTTTCCATGACTAACCACTAATAAGACCTCCTTATTACTCTTTGATAAAGATACTTGACTCACTTACTCAGGTTTCTTGGAAAAACTGTACGAGAGACCTCTAGGCTTGATAGTTATGGTATCACTTCCTTATATAGTGGTGAAGAGTTTCAAGAGCAACTGTTTTAGAATACCTTTTTAAAAAGATGAGAATTTTTGCGAAAATATGGCTAATTGCAGTACGTCAATATTCATTTGATGCTTTAGCAGACACAAAATTCAAGTGTAACGATGTTTTGAAGAAATATCCTTGAAACTGTGTACTCCTAGTGAAATAAATACTTACAGAACTCTCTAGAATTGCCTTATTAACAAAATTCAAAAAATATTTACATATGTACAGTAGAAAATTCAAAAAAAAATTCAAGAACAAGGGGGGAATTCTCCATCTACTAAGGCCAATGCCTTGTCAGTTTACATGACCTGTAGAAAATCTTCTCTGGAAATGGGCTTATGATAAAATTTAAGTCGGTGTCCATTTACTACAAAGGAGACTTGTCCATCATCAATTGTTTTAATTTTTACAGCTCCATTGTCATATACAGTGTCTACCTTATAAGGGCCCAACCACTAGGTGGTGAGTTTGTCTTTGAAGGTTTTGAATTGGGAATCAAACAACAAAGTCCAATCACCAGGTTGGAAGTGTTTCTTCTTAATAAACTTGTCATGCCAGTTGCTCCTCTAGTTTTGGACTAATATTATCCGTTGGATGGCATCTTGCCTGATTTCATCCAACTCATTCAATTGTAGGGCTTGTTGCTTCTAAGCCTCATCCAGGTTCAATCCTAATTCTACAGTAATATGAAAGGTCCTTACTTGGAATTCTATTGGTAGAAGTATTTTTTTCCCGTACACTAGCTCATAAGGGGTATGCCCACTGGTATTCCTCCAGGTGGTCCAGTATGCCCACAAAGCCTCTAGGAGCCTATCAGCCCAATCTCAGTGATGTAATTGAACATTCTTGGTCAATATGGATTCCAGAACTTTGTTTGTGGATTCTACCTGACCATTGGCTTGCGGGTGGTATGGAGAATATTTATAGTGTTTAATCCCATATTTCTCTATTAGCTCTCTCATCAGCTTGGAAGTGAATTGAGTGCCTTGGTCGGTAAAAATTTCATGAGGGACACCAAAGCAGGTAAATATGTCTTCATAGATGAATTCGACAACAGACTTCTCTGTAGCCCTGAATAGGGATTTTGCCTCTACCCATTTGGTGACAGAGTCTGTACAAACCAAAATATAGTTCTTCCTACGAGACATGGGTGAAATTGGTCCTACAAAGTCAAGGGCCCATTTTTCGAAGGGTTCTATCATAACTTGGGCACGCAAAGGAATTTCTTCGGCTGACGTAGGTCTTCCTATCCTTTGGAAACTATCACAACCTCTCACATACTTGGCAACATCTTTGAAAATGCTAGGCCAATAGTAACCCGAATGTAACACCTTATATGTTGTACGCTTGTCGGAAAAATGGCCACCACATGGTTCATCATGAAAACTTCGTAGCATTTCAGGTACCTCATCCTCTCGGACACATCTACGAATAATCAAATCAGGGCCTGTGCGAAAAAGGTCATGACCAACCCAAGAGTAATTAGCACTTTGAGTAATAATTTTCCGCTTTTCATGAGGTGACAAATGAGACGATAACTTCCTAGTAGCCATATAGTTTTCCATATCTGCAAACCATGGGGTATTGACAGAAAGGGTAAAGAGGTGCTCATCTGGGAAACTATCATCTACATGAATATCATCATCCTCATTTTTTATTCGAGAAAGAAAATCAACTACTACATTATCCTTTCCAGGTCGGTCAAGCACAGTGATATTAAATTATTGCAATAACAAAAGCCACCTGGTCACTCGTCCATTAGTTATGGGTTTATTCATGAGGAATATAATGGCGGAATGATTGGTATGTACAAATACTTGATAACCTGTAATGTAATGACGAAACTTGTTAATAGCATGAACAACTGCCAAGAATTCCTTCTCGGTAACTATGTAGTTCAACCTGGCAGGGGACAAGTTCTTGCTCACAAAATAAATGGCATAGGACTGTTGGTCCTATTTCTACCCTAATACCCCTCCTATTGCAGTGTCAGAGGCATCAATGGATGTATGAAATGGGAGATTCCAATTGGTCCCTCTAAGAACTGGTGCCACAGATAGCTTAGCTTTCAGGGTTTCAAAGGCAGTTTGACACTGCTCAGTCCAAACAAAATCAACATCTTTTATTAGTAATCCAAACATAGGTGCAACAATCTTTGTAAAATTTTCAATAAACCGTCGGTAATATCCAGCATGTCCAAGGAAGCTTCTCACCTCTTTCTGAGTCTTGGGGGGTGGCAGTCTAACGATGACCTCAATCTTTGCAGGATCGACTTTTATCCCTTCAGACGAAACATGATGTCCTAGAACCACTCCCTCAGTTAACAATATTTTTCATTTTTCATGACTTAGAGATAGGTTCGTTTCCTGGCATCTGATGAGGACTTTTTCTAAGTTGTATAAGGCTTCCTGGTAAGTGTTACCATAGACTTTGAAGTCATCCATGTAGACATCCACACAATCATGAATAAGATTGGCAAATATCCCTAATACTGCTCGTTGAAATGTGGTAGGATCATTACACAATCCAAATGGTAAGACCCTATAGGCATAGGTGCCCCAAGGACAAGTAAAGGTAGTCTTATCCTGGCCCTTAGGTGCTATAAGAATCTGATTGTACCCACTATACCCATCTAAAAAGGAAAAATACTTCTTTCCAGACAAGGTATCTAGAACTTGGTCAATGAAAGGGAGATGAAAGTAGTCTTTCAGAGTGGCTTTGTTGAGTTCCTGGAAATCAACACAAATTCTCATTTCCTGGTCACTTTCTTTGGAACCACTACAAGCGGGGATACCCACTTACTGTCGAAGATGGGATAGATAAATCCGACATTTAACAACTTTTGGATCTCCTCCTTGACTATATCTTTAAGTGTTGGGTTCATCCTTCTCGGTGGTTGCCTAACAGGTGTTACTTCCCCCTGGGTATATATCTGATGGATGCATGTGTCGGGGTGTATACCCTTCATTTCAGTTTATTCCCGGGAAAATGATCATGATTGTTCTTTAAGGATATCTAATAACGGTTTATGTTGGTCCGCATCTAGCCCAGAGTTTATATGTAAAAATTTCCCTGGACTAATCTCGTAGGGCATAGTGTAAGGCATGGCAGACTCATCTATCTCGAAAATAAAAGATGTCGAAGACAAAATGGATGGATCTAATTGTTCTTGAAATTCTTCCCCAAACATGTATTCAAATTGGGGAAAAGACTGTGGAAAATCCACACATGTAATAGCAGAAAAAAACTGGTTTAGCACATTTTCTGTTGTGTGCTCCTGAAGTGCCCATGCATGGTCACTTGGCAATACAGGTTCTTCCCAGTCCTCGTTCGCATATGGAAATTCAAGCCACCATAGATTCTCCATAATAGATTGAGTTGGAGGGTAAATGGTGAGCTTCTGGATAGAGAGACCATTCGAGATGGTCATTTCCCCTTCTCTATAGCCAATAAATGCATTGGCTGTGGCTAGCAAAGGTCTTCCCAAAATGACGGGATGGCCTTTGGCATGTTCCTTTGTGTGAATGACAAGAAAATCTACTGGGTACTCCCAGGAGGCTAAAGTAACCATGATATCATCTAAAATTCCTTCAGGTATAACCCTAGTCTTATCTGCTAATTCCAAAATGGTTGGGGTAGGCCGAAGAAGAGGTTGTAACTGTAATTGTTCCAAGGTAGTAGCGGTCATAAAATTGATGGCTTCCCCTAGATATATGAGAGTGTTTCCAATGGAGACCTCATTAATGGTTATGGTCACTACGGGGTTTCCTGGGTTCCCATATTTTGCTAGCTTTCGCTACTTTGATATGTACTCAGAAAGTCCTCCTACCAAATGTATTGTAGGGGGGTCCTTTTTCTTCCTACCTGGCTTCTTAATACACAATTCTTTGACTACCTTATTGTAGATTGGAATGTATTTAATGGCTTGAAGCAGGGGAATCTTGACACAAATACTTTTCAATTCATTCAAAATGTAAAATTTCGGTCGGGTGGTAGGTTTCTCGATTACCAATCGTTCTGGATAAGGAGGGACCTTTGTAATTTGTGAAGGTTCATTTTGGGGATGCTTGGGTTCTTGATTCTTTAGGATAATAACATCTTTCCACCTAGTTTCATCCATAGGTTGTTTGGTGGTTTATTCTTCTTCTTATTCCTGGATGACTACTGCAGGTCTCTGCCTCTCCAGAACGTTTCCCGATCTTAGTTGAATTTCCTGTAATGGAACAGGAGTAATAACATATGTCGGGAAGGCCTGCATCTCAACATTGTGAAGAGGTTGAGGGGGCTTATTATTGGGATTCGACACTTGTTGTGCCGGTAATAGTGTTGGTCTCGGGGAGCTTGCATTTTGATATTGTAGTGGTTTTTGTTGTGGAATAGGAGGTAAAGGTGGTGGAACAAAAGCTAGCAGAAGTTGTGGAGTGTTCGATGGAAACTAAGGATAAGGATGGTTAGACATAGGGATAGGTGGAGCTTGAGGGTTTCCTTGGTTATGTCCTCCTCTCCATCCTTGAAACCAAGGATGTTGGTACTAAGTAGAACAGGTTTTCCAACCTGGTGAGTTCCACTGTTGTTGTTGTTGACAATAGGGTGGAACTTGAAATTATAGATCCAAGTATGTGGTTTGGTTCCTAGGCTGTCATGGCCTCCTAGGTGCATAAGAAGACTCCCCAAGATCTCCACTCCTATAGATGGATAATAAACTGGGCAATGATGGACATTTTTCAGTCACATGGTCTTCTGTACAAATGCCACAAACTGAAATGTCATCTAATGGGCATTCCCTTGAGGAATGCTTCCTCCCACATCTTGGGCAATATATGCTCATTGTTGCATTTTCCTCCTCCTGTTTTTATTTTATTTTTAGGGTGTCCAACTGGGAACGTATTATTCTTAAGATGTCAGTCTGAAATTTTTCTAAAAGGTTCCCTATCTCTTCTCTCATGATACCACCTGAACTAATTGGTTTTAAGTTTCTATTGTAAGGGTCCCGAACATTCTTTCTTGTTTTGGCTTTACTCCTTGAGTAATTTTTACACATTTCACATATTTCAGGAAATGGTTTATGAGAGATGTCACCTGATGCCACCAGGTTAAGCATCTCTAGATTTTCTTCTGAAATTCCCTTAAGGAAAAGAGACCTAATTGCATCCTCTCAGAGGTCATGGTATTTTGACTTCTGCGAGATATAACCAAATATTTCCATATAATCTTAGAGGGTCTCCTCTTCTAACTGTTGGATTTTAAATATGTCATTACGAGACTCTTTGGTCTTGCAGTAGTCTTGTTACTTCTTAAGAAATATGTCTTTCATGGCTTCCCAAGACCTAATACTAGATTCTCCCAACCCCATGAACCATCTTAGTGCGGAGTCTTTGAGGGTGGTAGGAAAGAGTTTTAGTTTCTGGGCATCTTGTACGTAGTTGTAGCTCCTACACAAGATGTCAAATTCAAATAGGAAGGTGTCTGGATCTTCACTGTTTTTACCATAAAAGGTAGGCAGTGCTGAGAGAGGAATATTCTTCATGTTGACATTTGGAGTGGTGTCCAAAATAAAAAACCAGAAGGTAGTTTCAGTTTGGTTTCCAGTTTCTTCTTCCTCCCTGTGTCTTACATTATTATGGTCCTCCTAATCATCCATATTGGCTTGTTTTCCAAAAAGAGAGTACCTAAGTGGTTTTATCTTTGAAGAGAACAAGGTTTCCTTTTTTAGATGTCTGGGACTCTACTCGAGCCGGTTGAGACTATTGGTGCCAAATTTTTTGTGTCAGTTTGAGAGATAATTACATTGGATGAAATACCAAACAAAAGATTCATCTGTTTAGGGTCTATGATGTCTTCAAAATTAGGATCTTTTGGTGGTGGTGTAAAATAAAAGGTTGTATTGTTTGGTTTTGCAGAAGGCTCAAGTGGTCTTGCATCCTGTCCCCATATGATTGATGCTTCAATTTATTGTTCTATAGTTCTCCCTGTGTTAGTCTCTTCAGAGACTATTTTAGCTTTTTGAGTTGAGCTAGCTCCTGTTTTTCGGTATCAGTGTGCGGATCTTATAAATGGAACATCCCTTTCCCCAAAAAAGGTCGGAAGGAGCCTTGGTTGAAAGGTCTGATTTAGATTTAATGTATCTACTTTTTGGACCTCTAGGTCTATTCATGAAAGAAAACTAAAACTAAAAGAAAACCTACCATTGGGTTTGGGGAAGCCTGCAATAGTAGATGCACAAGTTCTTACCTCTCGTCTTAAAGTTCCTCTGCCACCAATCTAATGCTAATGTCTAAGAATGATCTATTTCCTAACTACTTTTTACCTTGAGACAACTCCCCGACAACGGCGCCAAAAATGATGGGTGTTGGATATGCACTAAAAACACACTAAAAACCCTCAATTAAATTGTCAACTCGGGGTAAGTAAACTTAGAGTTGTAGCAAAATATATGCCAAAGGTAGAAGGGATGGTAGTAATACAGTATAACTAAGGAAGGTAGCTATCTATGGGTTAATCTATTCAAGCAAAGCTATCTAATGAGAAAACCCTACTAAGCAACTTTAAAGTATGTAACCTAAGTACTTTTGAACCAAGGATCAATGGATAGTTCTAAGAAAGCAACTAAAAACCCTATTTAAAGGAAACTAGTTCATAACAATAAGAAAAAGCAACTATTAAGCATATACAATAAGAAAATAACAAAAGCAAACTACGTAACTTGCCTACCTAAATTCAATGAGAAACTACCCTATGAAAACAAGTAAATAAACAAGCAAGCAACTATTTGAGTAAAGCAAGTAAACAAGTAAGAAAAACAACTAACTAACCTATTAAAGCAAGTAAATAGCTAACTACTCTAAGATAACTTCTACTGCAAGTAATCTAATTAAAACTTCTCATTGAACAACTATCTAACCTAAGAGGCAAGTGAACTATATTCTTAATTCAAACTTCAAAACTATTTCTAATTCATAAAAGAAAATCTATTTAATTGAAAGCAAGAAGTACTAACAACTAACCTTTAATCTATGATAAGCAAACTGCTCTCTAACCTATCAAAGAAAAAGACTATTTACCCTAAAGCAACGATAAAACTATTTTCTAAGCTATGAAAGAAAGAAACTATATCTTCTGATCTACGAAAGAAAGAAACTATATTTTCTAATCTACGAAAGAAAGAAACTATATTTTAACCGATGAAAACTCAAATATAGTGTTGGTAGTTGTGTGAATGTCTCTGGTTTCGTATAATATCTCGATGGCACTTGACAACAAAGGATAATTCAAGAGGTATAATTTCTATGCTGATCTCAATAGCGAAGTGAAAGGTATGGATTAAACAATCCAATGAGAATTTAGCCATTACGGAAACAATGTTAATTACCCTGCATATTCATGAATTAACCATCAACAATATAACGAGATCATAATTGTACTTCTATACTATGTAAGCAAAATTCATTCTCAAACTCAACCATTAACTAAGAATTGTAATTGCAATCTAATTCTAGGAAAGCAAATACGTAAAGTGAAACTATGTTATATCTATCTTAACAATTCAAACTGCAATAAGGAAAATGCTTAGGAACAGGAATTAAAGCATGACATATAAAAAGTAAACTAACAAATGCATTAACCAACAACTAGTTAAGCAAGATCTACATAAAAATGGAATAAGCAATCTATAATTAAAAACTGAAACTAATCCTATCCATCCATAAAATCCTTGTTAAAGAAATCTCAAATTAAAACTTTGTTCTACTCTGTTTTAAATTTAAACTCAAATTAAAACTTTGTTCTACTCTATTTTAAATTTAATTCTAAAATCATAAATAAAACATAATCTAATATCTAATTGCACACGGGGTTAGTCTATGAATTCACAAATTTGTTCCTAACTACAAGATCAATGCATGCTAACACAATCCTTCATACTAACCTGCAAAAGAGAGTTAAAGTAATTAAACTAAAACAACAAATTAATTAACAAAATAACAATGCATGTACAGGAAAAAAGAGACATCTAAGCTATGGAATAAATGAACAACTTAAATATCAATTACCAGACTGTTGGTGGCCCCCCCAGCAAGTCATGGTCACTTCCTAAAAGCACACCACGAACTCAGAAATTCGATTTCACCATAAAAACTCAAAACACACAATTTTTATATAATCTGGCAATGAAAAATGGAAAAACAAAGTAAAATCATGTTTGTCCCTATCACACTGGTTCTTCTACTGTTTAACTTCTATCTGACCACCACGGTGGTATTTATAATATTTACAGACCAAGTGGTTGACCACAGGAGGGTCGAACCACTTCTAAATTCGAAAAATTACATTAATTGTGCCCTAACTACTGAAATAGAGTGAGCCAATAATCGCCTTGCTTAACAACTTAAACTGAGTTGTCAAGGGTTCAGTAGCTGGAGGGGTAAAGCACGAGAAAAACCCATGTTCCCGATTTTCCCACCATTGGCCGCCAATACCATAACCGCCCAATCGCCCACCATTTTTGTGCAAAACGCAGTGCTGGACGAAGTGTCGGACCAGGTACCGGATCGAGTACTGGAAGGAGTGCCAGACTGAGTGCCGAAAGCAAAAACGTAATGCATTTTTTCCCTGTAACACCAAAAAAATGTGAATTAGATCTTTGGGAACATAAAACGTGATGAATTGTACTCAATATTCACATCAAACACGAATCATACATACTTGGTGTAGATCATACCGTTTTAGCACAAAATTCTTCAAAAATCTTCTCCGAAACATGAAAAACACATATGTTCATTCAACAAAAGTGCCTAATAATTGTCATAAAATTGATCATATCTCGGGCCCAACACTCATCAACCCAAATTACTCCAAGGAATTCATGATTTTTTCATTTGCTTCTGAAGACACTATAACTGTTGTTCTTTTACAAAGAAATGATCAGGGGTATGAGCAGCCTATCTCTTTTTTCAGAAAAGTCTCAAAGACTTTGAATTGAAATATGATATTATGGAGAAACAGGCATATTCTCTGGTGAAGGCTTTAAAATATCTAAGGATATATGTTCTACAATATGAGATCACTGCATATGTTCCAAATAGTGCAGTTAAATAAATTTTGGTTCAACCTGATTGTGAAGGAAAGAGAGGAAAATGGATAACGAAAAATTTTGGAATACAATATGACTATAAATCCCACTCAGTTAATAAAAGGACAAGGCCTTGCTAAATTAATGATAGATTCAAATTGCAAAGCAATTGGATTGTATCATTTCTCAAGCAAATCGCATAATTCTTCATTTCAGATTGAGGAAAATGGCCCACAGGTAAGCAACAAATATTCTTCCTCACCATGGTACAAAGATATTGTATTTTTTCTGCTAAATCTTGTTGGCAGCCACACATGATTTTTGATATTTAGCACGATCGAAAGAGATTACACTTTTCCGTAGCTGCCATCACCTCAAATTTGTAAACATTTTTCTGAGTTTCGAAATGATTGTTGGATTAAAGCTTACCTTATTAAATTTTATTTTTTGCATTTTCGTTTGTTTTATTTTTAATTCATGACTATAAGCATGAATTGAACATAAAACTTGGCTTGGTTTAATAATTTTGGGCCTTAGAAATATCTTTTAAAAAACCATCCATATGTAATTGAAATTCAAATCTTATGAAATGGTTGATTAATCCATTATCGATTTTTTGTTTTAATATGGTTGTTATGAATTCAATGGTTCAATAGTTCATTGTTGAATTTTTTTGATACATGAAGAGCCTTGGTTAATTTTTGATATTCTTCTCATGATTTCAATGGTCGTATCGACATTCATACCAATGAGTACAGACTTGTTGTACTTGCGTTTTCTCCTTACCTTGCTGGCTCAAAACATTAATGAAGCTATTCATTATCTGCATAGGGCTTTGTACTTTGTATTTTTTGGCACTCATCGTGAGAGATGGTAAGGAATATAATGAACTATCTGGTTTTCGTTCTCACTATCTAAATTATGATAACCCACATGCTCTGCTATTTTCATGTTTCCACTCTTCGTTCAAACCTATTTATGTTGCTCGCACGATTGGAACCTAAAACTATTCTGAGTGATCTCTGTTGCATCCTTGTTACAATGGTCATGGCACCCATCGTTCACATAGAGCCGAACGGATGCCAAGCCTTACTATCCCATGATAATGCTATTGAGGACCTAAAGGATCATGGTTGGGATATATTCCTCAAGAAATTTGAGGGTTATAATCTCTAGGTAGCAGAAGATTTTGCATGAATCTTTGACGGGTTTAGAGCTAAGATTGGAGACATACAATTAGAATTGACAGAATATTCCATCAACAAAGTAACAGGTCTCCCATCAAAGGGAGAGAGATGGTTTAAAAACAATAGGATAGAAGAAGTCCCATGGAATTTTTTCATGACCTCCCGTAAAACTACTTGTTGTATAAAAGGTATTCCTATCGCTCTGTTAAAACCTAGATGGCATAGTTTATTGTTAATTCTGAAGCAATTTGTTATGTGCGAAGGTCGATATGGGATGGTATTTCTATACCATATCCATTTGCTTATGAATTTCATAGGTTTCAATTTAGATATGCCCTTTTACCTACTGATGAGTCTCTACAAGATGTCCAAGCGATACAAACGACATGGTATCAATTCGATCATGTTCCACCATGGATTGGTTAAAATTTTGTTGATGTATCATCTATCGACCATAGGTGAAAGTTGGGAGACATTTTTGATGAGGAATTTCTTCGCCTAGGCTGATCCTACAACAAACCCTCTTTTAATTGCAACCCCTGACTCAGATAAGACAGTGGTTGAAAACCAGTTTGTTAATTCAATTAATGGACCAAAGTTTACTGATAAAACACCTCTAGATAAAGGATCACCGTGTAGGTTTTCACCTGCAATATCTCCAGAACAAGTGACTGATGAATTGAAGGGAAATGATCCTCTTGTGCCTATGAACAATGCTAGTTTGAACATTAATGTTAAGTCTGATGTCAAGAAACTCTATAAAGGAACAAAACAACAGTGCACAGATTTGGGTTTCAAGAGAAAGAAGATCGGTCGCCTAATCTCTAGAAAACTAAGGAACCAAAAGGATACTCATCTAATCTCGATCGATCTGATCAAGATCGATGAGGGTTCGGATCGTGAGATAGAGGATTTTCTAGCTCGGGAAGATCCAAAAATTCAGGGTTCCAGGAGGGAGGTTATCATTCATACTGAACCATATGATTTTGTGACAAATTTGCCACCATGCCTTAAGGGTAAAGAAGGATTCTCGGGTATTGGGAAATATCTGGAGCAAATAACAGGTAAGACTGAAGCACCTTTGTTTGATTGTGTCCCTCATCAATCTGCCATCTCCCCTGTACACTGTGATGGTTGTCTCAATTGGGCTGAGCGTTACTATAGCAACGTTCCTCTCTTACATGACCAAATTAAAACTTTGACTTCTCAGAATGATCTATTGAAGCAAGAAAACCTTGATCTCAAGGCACATGCAGAAAGGGAGAAGAAACGAATCAAGAGATCTAGAAATATAGTCGTTAAGAATACGACCAGTGTCAAAGCAATTATAAACTTTGAACTGATTGATCCCTCTCTAGCTGATTTTTAATGGTAAAATGTTTTATTTTCATTTCATTGATTTATGTAATCTAAGTCGAAGTAAGTAGATTTGAATTTTTTATTTCATTTACTAAAATTAAGACTGGCTACAGAATCTTCGATTCTATAGCCAATCCTTTTAATAATAATAATTAGTAATTAGCAAATTTTTTTTTCTAATATATAAAATTGGTTTTGATATTCTCAGGAAATGGGAAATTATGTTGTTGATTACTTGGAAGAAATATTTTCAATTATACGCTTAAAGGATTAGTAGTTTCTCCTACTTTATGTTTTATAAAAATTTTGATTTAATTTTGAATAAACCAACTCTGGTATGAGTGATTTCCAATCCACTATTTTTGTAATATTACTTGATTTTGGGAGATTCAACTCTATCCTGTGAGATATGAGTATTTGGATCCTGGTTAACTTTAAATATTGTTCACTTTTGTTAGTGAAGGGATCTTGGATTGGAACGCATTGTGGACATGTAATTCCCAAGACTATATGGAAAAGTTGTTCACATTTTGGCTTTAGACCAGCGTGACACTGTTTCATTTATGTTTTTCCTCTTATATTATGGAATATTAATATGTTATACAGCTTTAGTCTCATTAGCATATAATATTTAGTTTTATTCAGCACTTTAAATTTTGTCTATAACTCGTTGTTTCATATATTATATCTATGATTGTTATTTCACTTTAATATCATTTATTTATGCTTGATGTTAAGTTGATGTATCATATGAATGCTTCACATTAAAATTCCTTTTACTGTAAACATTCATCATTATAAGGTCACTGGATCTATATGTTTATTACTATGTTCTTATATCCTTGCTCCCCAAAACACCTTGAGTCTATTCTGGAGATGTTAGCACAAGCCTCTTACAAATTTCTCTCACGGGAAAGATAGTTGGAAGTTTGGATTGCATAGGGATATAGACACGGTATGAGACTAATCTTAGGTTAGTGTTATTCGCATTCAATTTCTTTTATTAGTTTATTAGTGAAATAAGACAGTTTAAATTGGTTGTGACTATTATTCTGTTCTTGTTTCAGATTCTATTATATTAGTATTTTTTGAGTTCTTAGATTTTAAATTATTAAACAGAAAATATAAAAATTATGTTCTTTCTTTATCTATGTCGTAAACAATTACAAAAACATTGATTTCGCAAGACATCCACCAAAACTTGCAATTTGTAAATACCCTGTTCATAATCACATATTCATATTTATGTTTTAAACACTTCTAAATAATTAGATTCATATACCTAGTATTATAGTTATAGATTTAGAGTAGTTTATTTCTTTTCTCTATTTTAGGACCCTAGTTGGCTAACAGATCCATTAAACCCGTCAGGATAGATCATACCAAACGACTTGGGTTAATTAGACAACCCCGGTCTGGATTTATCCTTCTAGTTGACGGTGTGTCACTTACGCTCGTCAACAAATCTTCAGTGTCCTCCTCGATTGGATAATCAAAGTTCAAATCACTTAAATTGAAATCAGTGAAATATTGCATTAATGATCAAATATTGTTCTGTAAAGATCCTGATGGGATTTTTTTGAGGTGTGTTAATTAAGAAGAGGAAAAACAATTTTTTTGTGGTTTACATCATGGTGTTTGTGGAGGTCATCACCATTGGAAAGCTATTGCTTTCAAGATTCTAAGAGAAGGATATTATTGGCCAGTACTATTTTCAAACATATTTTTGCAGGTCAAGGCATGTGAACCATGCCAAAATCTTGCAAGAAAGCATAAACTTATGTCTCTGCCTTTAAAGCCCATTATTGCTCATGGACCATTTCAACAGTGGGGCTTGGAATTCATCTGAGAAATCAATCCTTCATCTTCTGGAAAACATAAGTAGATACTTACAGCCATAGATTAATTAACTAAGTGGATTGAAGCAATTCCAACTCAGAATGCAACAGACAAGGTAATCATGGAATTTCTTGAAGGGCATATTTTTTCTAGATTTGGTTGTCCTAAGAAGCTAGTTACTGACAATGCTCAAGATTTCAAATCAACCTCCATGATTGATTTTGTCAATAAGTATAACATCAAATTGGTCCACTCCACTCCTTATTATCCCCAAGGAAATGGGTTAGTAGAATCGTCCAATAAAATCTTCATAAGGATTATCAAAAAACTACTTGCAGAAAACAAGAAGTCATGGGATTCCAAGTTAAAATTTTCCCTATGGGCTGATCGGATCATCAATAAGAAATATATTCGAACGTCCCATTTCCAAATCATGTATGGAACAAAGGATATTTTCCCAACTCAATTGGGTTTACCTGTTCTTAAATTTCTACAAGAGGATTTAGAAGAACCCAATGATATTCAAAGGACAATTTTTCAGATCATAGAGGTTCAGCAGGCTAGAGAAAAGATGGATCAAAAAGTTGTTGTTCATCAGAGAAAAGTCAAAGCCACGTTTGATAAGGGAACCAAGAAAGATATTTTCAAAGAGGGAGATCTTGTATTGAGATGGGATGCTAGAAGAGAGGACTGTTGACCGCCTCTTCAACTAGGGGGTCAACTCCATGTATCAGGAAGATATGCAACAACAGATGCAAACATGTCGAAGACTTTTTGGTTCTACAGGGCATTTTTTGCTCCAGCACAAATTTTTGTAAGCGGGATTACCGCACCCCTGCGTGGGTTTATAATGTAATAGGTCTACATGGATCATGTTAGGTCAGTTTCATTAGGGTTTCTTCATTAGCAGAGTTCCTTTTGCTGAGTGTTTTTTATCCTTAGGAGGTTAATGTGGCCTAACCAGTCGGGTTAATCTCTCTTGAGTTTTTCACTCCCACCCAATAAATCCTCCAAAGTAGTGAAAGGCGTTCTAATGAAGTCATTCCTAGGTAGCTAGTGTTTAGGAATGTTGTAAATGACCATGTAAGACAGCACGTGAAATTTTGCGAAATTCCGTCAAGTATAGCTAGGTTTTTTTTAAGGTTCCGAATTAATTAATTGATTAATTAATTAATTAATTTTGGTTATTTAATGTAAAACTTAGGTCCCGGGATTTTTGATAGGGGTATTTGTACTCAAAAGAAAGCTAATGAGACCCCCAGAACCCATGGACCAAGTTTCAACTCACTCGGACAAGTTTTACTAGGTTGTTTGTCTACTTAGGAGTTTTTTCGGAAAACGACAATTTTAATTGCCAAACCCAGGACATGGGCAAATGCCAATTTTGTAATAGTTAGTCAAATCGGGTGAAGTAAGTGGCATTAATGATGAGAGGGACCCACCTAACCTATTCCTAACCTTTACCTACCCCTTCAACCCTCTTTTTATTTTTATTAACCTTTTAATTTTAGTCCCCATGTGGGTGTTATGCCCCCTCTTTAAAATGTACGACCCTCTTTTATGAGAATTAAAACTCAATTAAGGTAAAGTGGAGTCCCCTCTCCCAATCCTATGTCCTCTCCTACCCACTCTTTTAATTTCTTACTCACCTTTTTAGTTCCTCTTATAAAGCTTATGAAGCTTATGTACCCTTTCATTTTAAATGGGAAACTCACCCTTTAATATAATCATGGGTCCCCATCTCCCACGTATGATCTAGTAAATCATTTTTAAAATGGTTTTGGGCCCCTCCTCATGAGGTGCGCCCCCCCTCTAGTTTCTACATAACCTTTGGGAGTGTGTTATACACACTCTCCCCCACTCACACCTTTCCTTCACGTAAGCTCATACGCACCTTACCTCAAACTCACACATTCCTCTTGGATATGCGTCTCCCACTCCACGGTTTGACTTGGAACTTTCTCTTAAATGAGTTTGTGGGCCCTCCCTCCTTCCTTTCTCATGTACTCCCTTCCTCCACCAATCGCATACCATTTTGGAGTGTGGCCAGCACATCCTCCCACACACTCCTCCTCACACTCATGCGTCCCTCTCTAACTCACGCCTTCCACTCTTTGATCCACGCTTTCTCCCACGTAAAATTAGAAAGATCTATTTTAATTGAAGCATGGGCCATCCTATCTTCCACTCACGTGCCAATGGGGAGTGTGTTCAACACACTCTACCCACACATCCCCACTTTCCCTCTTCGTCCCTCACACCCTTCCTCTTTGAGCTCACGACTTATCCTCATATTAATGGAATGTCCAGCGTTAAGATGGAAACATCTCCATTGAAAGCAAGGAAAATCTTCCTTTATCCCATACGTGGGTCTTCTCTTGCCTATTTCTCTTAACCTTTCCTTTATCCCACAAGAGGGCATGCTGCCCAAATCACATACACAACACATACTCCAAACAAATCCTCTCACTGGGTAACGTTTCCTTCTTCCCGATCTACTCTAAAATACCGTAAACGCAAGCCCGAAGGAGTTGTACCCAAGTGGCTTTCTTTCCTTTCAGTCTTTACTTTGCAGGCTTAGCTAGATTAGTCGTGATTTCTACATGCATGCTTAACTTCAAATAATCTAGAGTAGATCTCATAACACATGCTAGCTTAGAGCCCATGGTGTCTTAGATTAGATCGTTATTTTCTGTTGCATGCAAATTTAGTTTATCTAATCTTTATATTACACATGCGCATGCTAACACTGGTTTCATAAAGGCTCAATTAATCAACCTTTTACAATTCTGCAAGTTACTTTCAGTTCTCACACTTCACATTTGCAATATAATAACTAAGAACTCTCGTCAATTCTGGTTTGGGTCCCCAAGGCCTTTTCCAAAAACTAAAATTTAACTTGCAATCCATTGTCTAAAGGCTTCAGCCTTCACATCTTTCAATTTTCAATACTTCTGCAACTTTGTTGAGCAAGCTACAAGCATTCAATCACACTTCACAATATTTAGCTCATAGATCTAAAATTCATTAATTAAACTTAATAGGACACCTTAACTCACCATCTTCGCCACTTAAAAACTGGGGTTTTGAGGAAATCCACAGAAATTTTCCGGAGTACTCGGCCTTAGGGTTGACCTGTGAAGCTAGGGTAGGCCTCGTTGCCTCACTTCTTGAGCATCCAACAACCACTTGGTAATAGGGGGAGGAGAGTTTTGGGTTGACATCTATATAGTGCTAAAATTAATCTCACACTTAATCACTTAATTCAATTTTCAGTCTACAACACAAAGCAATACAGTTACACACTTGTAGGTTCACTGATCTCACTGTCTTTCAATTTACTTTCATACGCAAGTTGCCATTTATGTGTTGTCGAATTATTACTTAAGTGGTTATATATTTTCATTTGGAGCACTTTACTTTCAAATCTTTCATCTTTATTTTGTTCCTTTATCTCGTGGTGTGATCCTTCAACAAGTGCGCATCCACTTGGAGGCATTCTCTTGATTGGGTCTTGAGTGATTTGTGTCTCTTGGCCATTGAAAAGCAGTCGAACGGAACTCTCTATGTTGTGAGCATGCTTGGCTTCATGTGTTGATGATTTCTTTATCTATGAGTATCTTTAATTCCTGCACATCCAAGTAAACTTGTTAGTATATTGTATATCTTGTATCTAGTCTTAAACTTTATTTCTGATATATTCTTTGTGTCTATTTATATCTATCTTGTTGTAATAATTTGTAACTTATCTTGTAAAAAACATCCCCCTAACGTAGTTGACCCCATCACCCAATCTTAGGCACTAGTCTTAGTTTCCCTAGGAAAAGGTCTGACTCTCATACTTAGATAGTTGCATATTGCATTTGTTGATTGACATCTTAGGCTAGATTCCCCCTGACCTTTTAACCAATTAAAACCAACTCCTAGAACATTAAAACTCTTAATCTCATCTAGTAACTAGGGTCTACCCCCCTTGTCTTCCCTAGGAGTTAGCCTAGACGGAAGAGGTTCAAGTCAAAGTGACAGTGTGGAATTTGAACCTAGGCATTGTGCCTCCGAGGACACACTAAGTGAGCAGGACTTAGCTCACGTTTGCAAGTGTGTATAAGGACAACAACATCTTTGGCACCGTTGCCGAGGATAAGTCATTTATCCTTGGTTAAAACGACTTAACTTTTTTTTAAGAACTAAAAATTCTTTGAACTTGCATTGGTTTCTTTTGTTTGCTTCCTTTCCAAGTGGCGACTCCATTGAACAAATCTATCAATTATACTACAAGGAGAAATCATTTTTGGCTGCTTGAAATTCTTGGGGAAGAAGCACTCACTTATATCCAATTCTTGTTCCAAATTAATAATCTAACAATTGTTTTCTTTCTTTTTTTTAATTTGTCTAATGCTCTTGTTTGTTTCATAAACTTGGTCATCTGGCGAATCCACTTTAAAAATAATTTGACAAAGTATTCTTCAAGAAGGAACTCATGGCTTGTTTTCTTCATCCTTGAACTTGAAAAGGTTTTTGGATGAAGTTAGCATGTTTCCCTTCTTGTTGGATCCTTAATAATTTTGGGTCCCAGTCCTTTTCTTTAGGGCTTTGTTTAAATGTCTAGTTAGAGATGGATGGTTTGTTTGATCCTATTGATTTTTCAGGAATTATTGGTTACCCTCATGATATATCTGAAGATTTTATTGATAACATTCCTGAATTTTATGATCATGATCATGTTGGTGCTCACATCTGGGCTTTCACTAAGTGTATCGAGAAATGGTGTGATCCGCCTATTTATGAGGATGTTCTAATGAAATTATTTGTCTTTACTCTTTGTGGTGACCGGGAAAATGATTGGTTTCATCACTCACCCAATAAGACATTCAAGACCTTACGGGATTTGTTGCATTGCTTCTTGAATCTGTTTGGGCGTAGTCAGCATGAGATTCACAATGAATTGGTTGATGGTTTTATGAAAACATGGAAGAGGAAAAATCTTCCAAATATAAAAACAATCAGTTCAGACATAGAGGATGGTTCTCCACCTAATCCCATTAAGGAAATCAATGAAGTGGTTCAGAACATACATTTTCCTCATAAAGAACAATGTGAAGCCATGAATGAATAATTTGTGGCCCTGGAAGATCAATTGGAGGTCATAGAAGATGAATTTACAGAAACTTATGTTCACTATACAAATCCCCATGAAATTGAGCTTGACAGTGAAAAAGATAAGGAAGTTCATGAGGACATTCTGGATAAATCCATGGATGAGCCAGTCATTCATTTGGAGGAAGTACAGGAATTTGAGTTTGAAAATATTGAGTATCTAGATAATTCAAGTCCCCACCCTCCTTCCGTGGAACCAATCTCTTTGGAGGATAACTTTGAAAACCTTGAGGAAAACAGTATGATGGTTCATGTGATATGTTCTTCTTCAGCTTCTCAACTAGAAGATGAGTTAATGCAGAATTATGTGGAAATGGAAGGCAACTTCAGTTTTACAGTGTCATATCATTATGAGTATTGGTTGGCCTTCCACCTTGGCAGTCATGAGCAGCAAAATATCATAATTTTACATGGCTTGTCATATTCCAGCGTTTGGTTGAAGGGAAGAATGAGCATGATTCTTGGTTGGTTCTTTCTCGCAAAAAATTCCAAGTTAATAAAACTTGGGAAGGGATCTTCTGTGAGTCATCATGGACAAGGATGTTTCAGACACTTGTGGCTTCATTCCATCCAATGCATGGACGGTTGTAACGTATCTCTAACCCTCCTCTTGTATTTCAATTTTTCTTTCATTTATTATGTGATTATGTACGTAGATGTATTTTGGTATCATAGTTTCATTTTTATAGACGTTGTACAATAGTTATTTCATTATGTAAATATCGTTTATAACATTTATTTTATTTATTCGATATATATGTATGCTTATGTTGGATATTGGTGAGCACCTGTTTGTAGATGTTGGATTCTCGTATGCTCTTTGTCCCATGTCAGAAGATCAAACACATGTCCCCATGTGGAGCCAGATGTTGACAACCTCTTCAACTAGGGGGTCAAATCCATGTATCAGGAAGATATGCATCAACAGATGCAAACATGTCGAAGAATTTTTGGTTCTACAGGGCATTTTTTGCTCTAACACAATTTTTTGTCAGCGGGATTAAAGCACCCCTACGCGGGTTTATAATGTAATAGGTCTACATGGATCATGTTAGGTCAGTTTCCTTAGGTTTTCTTCATTAGGAGAGTTCCTTTCGCTGAGTGTTTTTTATCCTCAGGAGGTTAATGTGGCCTAACCAGCCGGGTTAATCTCCCTTGAGTTTTTCACTCCTACCCAATAAATCCTCCAAAGTGGTGAAAGGTGTTATAATGAATTCATTCCTAGGTATATAGTGTTTAGGAATGTTTTAAATGACCATGTAAGACAGCACGCGAAATTTCGCGGAATTCCGTCAAGTATAGCTAGGTTTTTTTTAAGGTTCTAAATTAATTAATTAATTATGGGTATTTAATGTAAAACTTAGGTCTTGGGATTTTTGATAGGGGTATTTGTACTCAAAAGAAAGCTAATGAGACCCCTGGAAACCATGGACCAAGTTTCAACTCAGTCGGACAAGTTTTGCTAGGTTGTTTGTCCACTTAGGAGATTTTTCAGAAAACAACAATTTTAATTGCCAAACCCACGACATGGGCAAATGCCAATTTTGTAATAGTTAGTCAAATAGGGTGAAGTAAGTGGAATTAATGATGAGAGGGACCCACCTAACCTATTCCTAACCTTTACATACCCCTTAAACTGTAATGATCTCAAGCCAAATTCTTTCTTGGAATCACTAACTACTACTAATTTATTGAGTTATTAAGTGCATACAAGATTCATCAACACATGGAGATCATAATATATTCAAGATGTAGAAGCACAAGCAAAGATCTAACCTTTTTATTATGAGC
>ML783145.1:487132-522326 GCA_009831015.1 Picea engelmannii | reverse complement strand
ATGGTTCTCCACCTGATCCCATTAAGGAAATCAATGAAGTGGTTCAGAACATACAGTTTCCTCATAAAGAACAATGTGAAGCCATGAATGAACAATTTGTGGCCCTGGAAGATCAATTGGAGGTCATAGAAGATGACTTTACATAAACTTATGTTGACTATCCGGATCCCCATGAACTTGAGCTTGACAGTGAAAAAGATAAGGAAGTTCATGAGGACATTCCAGATAAATCCATGGATGAGACAGTCATTCATTTGGAGGAAGTACAGGAATTTGAGTTTGAAAATATTGAGTATCTAGATAATTCAAGTCTCCACCCTCCTCCCGTGTAACCAATATCTTTGGAGGATAACTTTGAAAACCTTGTGGAAAACAGTATGATGGTTCATGTGATATGTTCTTCTTCAGCTTCTCAACCAGAAGATGAGTTAATACAGAATTATGTGGAAATGGAAGGCAACTTCAATTTTACGGTGTCATATCATTATGAGTATTTGTTGGCCTTCCACCTTTGCAGTCATGAGCAGCAAAATATCTTAATTTTACGTGGCTTGTCATATTCCAGTGTTTGGTTGAAGGGAAGAATGAGCATGATTCTTGGTTGGTTCTTTCTCGCGAAAATTTCCAAGTTAATAAAACTTGGAAAGGGATCTTCTGTGAGTCATCCTGGACAAGGATGTTTCAGACACTTGTGGCTTCATTCCATCCAATGCATGGACGGTTGTAACGTATCTCTAACCCTCCTCTTGTATTTCAATTTTTCTTTCATTTATTATGTGATTATGTACGTAGATGTATTTTGGTATCATAGTTTCATTTTTATAGATGTTGTACAATAGTTATTTCATTATGTAAAAATCGTTTATAGCATTTATTTTATTTATTCGATATATATGTATGCTTATGTTGGATATTGGTGAGCACCTGTTTGTAGATGCTGGATTCTCGTATAATCTTCGTCCCATGTGAAAAGATCGAACACACGTCCCCATGTGGAGCCATATGTTGACCGCCTCTTCAACTAGGGGGTCAACTCCATGTATCAGGAATATATGCATCAACAGATGTAAACATGTCAAAGACTTTTTGGTTCTACAGGGCATTTTTTGCTCCAGCACAAATTTTTGTAAGCGGAATTACCGCACCCTTGCGCGGGTTTATAGTGTAATAGGTCTACATGGATCATGTTATGTCAGTTGCCTTAGGGTTTCTTCATTAGGAGAGTTCCTTTCGCTGAGTGTTTTTTATCCTCGGGAGGTTAATGTGGCCTAACCAGCCAGGTTAATCTCCCTTGAGTTTTTCACTCCGACCCAATAAATCCTCCAAAGTGGTGAAGGGCATTCTAATGAAGTCATTCCTAGGTAGATAGTGTTTAGGAATGTTGTAAATGACCATGTAAGACAACACATGAAATTTCACGGAATTCCATCAAGTATAGCTAGGTTTTTTTTAAGGTTCTGAATTAATTAATTGATTAATTAATTAATTAATTTTGGGTATTTAATGTAAAATTTAGGTCTCGGGATTTTTGATACGGGTATTTGTACTCAAAATAAAGCTAATGAGACCACTGGAACCCATGGACCAAGTTTCAACTCAGTCGGACAAGTTTTGCTAGGTTGTTTGTCCACTTAGGAGTTTTTTCGGAAAACAACAATTTTAATTGCCAAACCCAAGACATGGGCAAATGCCAATTTTGTAATAGTTAGTCAAATCGAGTGAAGTAAGTGGAATTAATGATGAGAGGGACCCACCTAACCTATTCCTAACCTTTACCTACCCCTTAAACCCTCTTTTTATTTTTATTTACCTTTTAATTTTAGTCCCCATGTGGGTGATACGCCCCCTCTTTAAAATGTACGACCCTCTTTTAAGAGAATTAAAACTGAATTAAGGTAAAGTGGGGTCCCCTCTCCCAATCCTATGTCCTCTCCTACCCACTCTTTTAATTTCTTACTCACCTTTTTAGTTCCTCTTATAAAGATTATGAAGCTTACGTACCCTTTCATTTTAAATGGGAAACTCACCCTTTAATATAATCATGGGTCCCCATCTCCCACGTATGATCTAGTAAATCATTTTTAAAATGGTTTTGGACCCCTCCTCATGAGGTGCGCCCCCCCTCTAGTTTCTACATAACCTTTGAGAGTGTGTTATACACACTCTCCCCCACTCACACCTTTCCTTCACGTAAGCTCATACGCACCTTACCTCAAGCTCATGCATTCCTCTTGGATATGTGTCTCCCACTCCACGCTTTGACTTGGAACTTTCTATTAAATGAGTTCGTGGGCCCTCTCTCCTTCCTTGCTCACGTACTCCCTTCCTCCACCAATCTCATACCATTTTGGAGTGTGGCAAGCACATCCTCCCACACGCTCCTCCTCACACTCATGCGTCCCTCTCTAACTCACGCCTTCCACTCTTTGATCCACGCTTTCTCCCATGTAAAATTAGAAATATCTATTTTAATTGAAGTGTGGGCCATCCTATCTTCCACTCACGTGCCAATGGGGAGTGTGTTCAACACACTCTACCCACACATCCCCACTTTCCCTCTTCGTCCCTCACGCCCTTCCTCTTTGAGCTCATGACTTATCCTCAGATTAATGGAATGTCCAGCGTTAAGATGGAAACATCTCCATTGAAAGCAAGGAAACTCTTCCTTTATCCCATATGTGGGTCTTCTCTTGCCTATTTATCTTAACCTTTCCTTGCTTTATCCTCTCCACTCTCTTAACTTTCCATTCTCCTCACCCTAAAAGCCTCTTCTCTCATTGGTGGCTTTTCTCTTTGAGTTTTCTTGTCCCTTGGATCTGTAACGACCCTGCTTAAATAGATGTATAGGATTATTAATTATAATTAATTTAATAATCTAACTATCCTAAAAGTTAGCTAAACAATAATTATTTCTTAAATAACATTAACTAATTAATTATTATTAATTACTTGTTCATGACTGTCAAAGATTAATTAATTATTAATTGACTCATTAATTAATTAAGTAAAGAATTAAAGGGGTTAATAAATTATATTGTTAAATTAAAGATTACATATACGGAGGGGATAAGGAGCATTAATGAAGGGATAAGGAACATGAATAATGGGATAAGGGGCATTAACTATGTGGATAAGGGAATGAATGCAGGGATAAGGAAATAAAGGAGGAGAAAGGGCGGTGAAGGGGGATATGAGCGGAGGAGGTTATGAAGGCAGGGATTATCATTCTATGGGGAATTTTATTTTGGAGGGTTCTCTTGGATTTGCACAGGGAGGAGAGTTTGAGTTCTGTAGTCGGGAGGATTAGTACAGGGGGCACCGGTTTGCTGGGGGTTTTGGGCACGAGGGCCAGGATATCCATATGGTATCCCAGAGCTGGGAAGCTGTCCTAGTTGGCAGGGAGGAACAAGGTTTGGGCAGTGTTTGATCCAGTTCAGCAACGAACAACCAGATCGATGGAGGAATTAGCATCAGACCAAGGTATTTTAAAATTATGTATTTGTTTTATTCAGTTATAAAATTAATATTCGTTGATAAATTTAACATGTGTATGTGCTAAATTAAAAGGAATTATTGAATTTTCTGAAATCAAGTAGAAGTTACTGTTATGTTTGTGTAATTAATTGATGTTAAATTTATTCAGCTACTACAGGATCTTTGACACTTGTTGAAGATCCAAGAGGGGTCTCCTTAGCTTCTCAAGCTATTTAAGAGACCTCTCACTCCCTTATTCTTCACCTTTCATTATTGTACTGTTATGCTACCATTTTCTCACTATCTTATTCTCTTCCTCTCTCATCATTATTGTCACTTCTCTTCATTGATGTGGCTATTGAAGAACTTGTAGCAATTAGTTGCTACAACTTCTTCCATTTGGACAATAAAGGAAATGATTTGGAGGATACACGGATCTCAAGATTTGTCTGGGCTCTTTGTATGCATATGAGGTGAAATCATTTTGTTTCAAATATTTGTGTGATTATAGGTAGATTGTTGGGTAAATTATTTTACTTAACTAAGTTTAGTGATTGTATAATTGCTAACTTATTTGATCTGCATGTACTAATGATTAAAATTAGTTTTGATTATTGATATATGCCATCATTATCTATCTTCGTCTCACATTCTGTTTAAGCTTTGCAGGACACTTCAAGGAGAGGATATTGGGCTAAGTCCAAGCACGGATTTACCTTTACTTCTCGCATACACTCCAAGTTATTTCTGATATTGTTCACCTTCTCTCATTCTTCATTTCGGTAGCAAACATGCTTAGATAGGTCACCTAAAATCATTTAATTTTTTGGTTCTTGAATGCATGAAATCTTTGTCTAAAAAACAAAGATTTCATAACATTTTCTGAGTGTGTTGCAGCTCAAATCATCAAGCAATAGCTTGCTGATTTTTGCAGGTTCTTACCAACACAAGAGGGCATGCTGCCCAAATCACATACACAACACATCCTCCAAACAACTCCTCTCACTGAGTAACGTTTCCTTCTTCCCGATCTACTCTAAAATACTGTAAACACAAGCCCGAAGGAGTTGTACCCAAGTGGCTTGCTTTCCTTTCAGTCTTTACTTTGCAGGCTTAGCTAGATTAGTCGTGATTTCTACATGCATGCTTAACTTCAAATAATCTAGAGTAGATCTCATAACACATGCTAGCTTAGAGCCCATGGTGGCTTAGATTAGATCTTTATTTTCTGTTGCATGCAAGTTCAGTTTATCTAATCTTTATATTACACATGTGCATGCTAACATTGGTTTCATAAAGGATCAATTAATCAACCTTTTACAATTCCGCAAGTTACTTTCAGTTCTCACACTTCACATTTGTAATATAATAACTAAGAACTCTCGTTAATTCTGGTTTGGGTCCCCAAGGCCTTTTCTAGAAACTAAAATTTAACTTACAATCCATTGTCTAAAGGCTTCAGCCTTCACATCTTTCAATTTTCAGTACCTTGGCAACTTTGTTGAGCAAGCTACAAGAACTCAATCACACTTCACAATATTTAGCTCATAGATCTAAAATTCATTAATTAGACTTAATAGGACACCTTAACTCACCATCTTCGCCACTTAAAAACTGGAGTTTTGAGGAAAGCCATGGAAATTTTCTGGAGTACTAGGCCTTAGGGTTGACCTGTGAAGCTAGGGTAGGCCTCATTGCCTCACTTCTTGAGCATCCAGCAACCACTTGGTAATAGGGGGAGGAGAGTTTTGGGTTGACATCTAGATAGGGATAAAATTAATCTCACACTTAATCACTTAATTCAATTTTTAGTCTACAACACCAAGCAATACAGTTACACACTTGCAAGTTCATTGATCTCACTGTCTTTCAATTTACTTTCATACGCAAGTTGCCATTTATGTGTTGTCAAATTATTACTTAAGTGGTTATATATTTTCATCTGGAGCACTTTACTTTCAAATCTTTCATCTTTATTTTGTTCCTTTATCTCGTGGTATGAGCCTTCAAGAAGTGCGCATCCACCTGGAGGCATTCTCTTGATTGGGTCTTGAGTGATTTGTGTCTCTTGGCCATTGAAAAGAAATCCAACGGAACTCTCTCTGTTGTGAGCATGCTTGGCTTCATGTGTTGATGATTGCTTTATCTATGAGTATCTTTAATTCCTGCACATGCAAGTAAACTTGTTAGTATATTGTATATCTTGTATCTAGTCTTAAACTTTATTTCTGATATATCCATTGTGTCTATTTATATCTATCTTGTTGTAATACTTTGTAACTTATCTTGTAACAAACATCCCCCTAACTTAGTTGACCCCATTGCCCAATCTTAGGCACTAGTCTTAGTTGCCCTAGGAAAAGGTTTGACTCTCATACTTAGATAGTTGCATATTGCATTTGTTGATTGACATCTTAGGCTAGATTCCCCCTGACCTTTTAACCAATTAAAACCAACTCCTAGAACATTAAAACTCTTAATCTCATCTAGTAACTAGGGTCTACCCCCCTTGGCTTCCCTAGGAGTTAGCCTAGACGGAAGAGGTTCAAGTCAAAGTGACAGCGTGGACTTTGAACCTAGGCATTGTGCCTCCGAGGACACACTAAGTGAGCACGACTTAGCTCACGTTTTCAAGTGTGTATAAGGATGGAAATAAGGACAAAGCTAAACATGGTAAGTTTGACAACTTATGGTAATGTCCTTTCAAAATATCCAATGTAATGGATAACAATAATTTTCTCTTACATAATTTGGATGACACTGAGATTTTTGGAGGCCCAGTAAATGGGAGATTCCTGAAGCATTACTTTCTTTAAGATTTGTCAAAAAATTTAGTTTGTATAGTAGGTTTTCTTTTGAACTCAAATCAAGACTCCATATACCCAATGGAATTGCTTCTTTACAATTTGTGTTTTAAATAAAGGATGACAGAACAAGGAAATCAAAGAATCAAAAGAATATGAAGGCATTGGTCAGTGGATCTTAAAGTTTCCTCATGAAAATTTACCCCTAGAAGGACCCAGTGTTAGTCTCTAACTTTGTTTTTGATTAAGTGAGTTCCCCTAGTCTTTGTTCCTCCTTTCTTGTGCTTTTTTGTCAAAACTTGGTTTTTACCTCTTGGTTTAAAGGGTCATTTTTTCTAATTTTTATTTCACTCTTAAATTATTTTTGGAGTTTTAAAGGTTTAGGATTTGATATGATAAATCTTGTCACATCACTTGTCCATTCATTATTTGAATTTTCAAAAACAAATCCAAGTCAGAAAAGGTGTTACATAAATAGCGTTATTCCGACAGTGCTAGGAAAAATCATAGTTTTACATGCGCTAGCCTTCCTTGATTGCATCATAATTTTTCAAATCGTGATTAAAGGATCTGCATGCCTCTTCAAAATCTATTCTCAGGTTGATATTGTAATAATAACAACTACATATTAGGGATTGAGTTGTACCAGCCACACCTACATCAAATCAACATGTTTGGATATCATAAACAGACTAATCACCTTCTATTTTAGTGCATCGGCTATTTTCTACAGGGATCAAATCAAAGAAAGAAGTGATTTTTAGTTATTAATAGCCCACAAGAATTGAGAATTCAAATCATCAATCTTCTCAGATTTGTTTACAGGACCATATCAACAACATGGCACCAAAGAAGAGTGGATAGATTATAAGACTAGAGCTCGAGGACATGGAATTACTCGAAGCATACCCTCAAATGGCACAGAGGTTCAAAGATGTGGGTTGGTTTGACTTTTTCACAACCTTCTAGGGGCATGCTGAACAAATTTCAATGGTCTTCGCACAAAATTTTGATGTCTTTGAAATTGCAGTTGGAAAATGATTGATGCATGTGATTGAACATATGATTGCTAAAGCTTGTATATTTCCAGTGTACGGGGAAAGGTGGTTGAAGCAGGAGAATGTGGTTATGGAATTTGTGAATCAATTTTTAGTCCCAGAGAAACAAAACCCTAACTGGAAAAAGGGAATACCACATAGTTGGGTAAAGAAGGAATGGCATACAACCTTGCTAATCATCCACATGTATATTACGTGTGAGGGCAAGTTTTCAATGGTTTACCTTTACCATATCAGACAGTTAATTCATATTAATGGTGATTATCCTCTTAATTTACCCTACTTTCTACTTAAGATTTTACCTAAAATGTAAAAGAGGGTGCAATCTCATCCTACTACAGCTAAAGGCAGTCTCTTTCATCAAGGATTAATTAGGACATTGGTAATCTTCTCTTTAAACGAAATCTAAAGATCCTAGGATTGGCTAATCCAGTCTTTAAGAAACGATTTACAGTCAACTAAATCCAAAAATTCCAAAGGGAAGAAACCAGCCCAGCAGAAACAGACTGGTAAAGCCACTGAGTTCTTAATTAAAGATGAATCACCTGCAACTAGGGTAACTCAGGCTAGCAAGAGGAAACTGCAAACTCAAAAAACCATTGGAGGTTTTCCTGTAGGTAAATATCATGAGGAAGTTACCACTAGTCGAGGTAAGAAATCTAAACCAGGTGAAGACATTGACATATTTCCTAATCTAGATATAAAGATGGAAATTGATGAAGATGCATATTATACTATGAGCCCAGTTCAGACTTTAGTCAAGCAGAAACATAAATCTACAATTAAGAAGAATGCAAAAGTAAAAAAACAGAGCAAAAATCCAACACCTGTGCCTAAGTTCCCTAGGAGAAACTCCACCAGAGATACCAATAAATTTAGATTAAATTCAAAGGCCATGTTTCATCCATCCATTAAAAAGGAGAATCTTATAACTATAGAGGATAATTCATAAGATTCCAAGATAGGCATCAAAAAATAGGGAGAGACACCTTCTTTGCACATGACTTAGAAAGAATCTGAAAACTTGAGGAAGAGACAAGAAAAGGGAAAATAAGTTGCTCAACACTCTAGGAGACCTATGAGAAGAGAAACCACTAAATCAACTTCAAAATCTGAATCTGTGTTTAAAGGTACAGATGTAGTTTCTGATGATAAAGATGATCTTGTTGCATAATCAGACCAGATTCTAGACCTTCTAGAGACTAGGGATTCTGATAGCCTTAAACATGAAGATCATAGCTCTGGATTATCTTCAAGATATATGATCAAATTAAGAAAAACTCAAGATTCTATAGACCTGAATCTACCTGCACCTGTAAAGGAATATCCAGAGTTTAAAGTTAAAGTTAGAAAAGAAAAAGACGGGATTAAGGAGATACAGGGTATGGTAAAACAATTAAATAAAGATAAATCCTTGGTGGAGCAATGGAATGCCATACATCAAGAGAAGATACAAGATTTTAAAAGGAAAAGGAAAGAACAAAAAGCATTGCTTAAGGAGGTACGAGAATCCAATTTCAGGTTATATTGGCATAATGTTGTGTTAACAACCAAACTGAAACAGAGAGACACCAAATCCAGTGCATTCATTATACCATGATGGTCTATGAAGTTCTTTCCTATAGTTTTGAATGTTTTGATATTGTTACTCAGGGAGAAAAAAGATAAGCAGTTCAATTCCTATATTTGGATCAAATGAAATTTTGATATTTCAAATGGAACAACTTAGTAAGATATGATTCCAAATGTTGTGGGATTTGCCAAATTTTTGTAAAATATATTTTGGGTTAGTTGTTGAGCCTTCTACTATATTGGAATTTTAAGTGCTCGTTTGAGGGGATTATCCTAGAAGATAGGCATTGAATAGATCCTATTACAAACTGTAAACTAGAAAATAGGATCCATAGTAATATTTTGTGTACTTTAAATAGACACAAGGAAGATTGTATGAAAGTCGACAAGTTGGGATTTCAGGGAGCTATTTTGAATTTCATTGTAAGACTGTTTTTATCCCACATTGATACTAAATGGAAAAGGCATGTTGATGGTCATATTTTCTTTCATTTCATATTCTATTTCTTTTCTTACTTGAAGTCATTTTTCTGTTGCAATGCATTGATTTCTTGGTCTTAAGTAATACAGTGAATACTTTACTGCTATTTTTTATTATCAAGATTTTCCTTCAAGTACATGTTCTTGTTTCTCAATTATATTTTGAAATAAGAAATCTATATGGAGTTGACAAATTGAATGCTCTCATATTTTCTCACTTTATTTACCTTATTGTCTAATCTATTAATATGACTACCTTTTACAAAATTAGTTGGTTATATTCTAGCTTTATTTTGAGTTATGTGTTTACCTTGAACCCTTGAACCAGCTTTCAACCATTCTCTAAAAAAAACAATTCATAAAACCCTTAAAATACCATTGCAATAACCTGAGGATGCCCTAGCTTTCCCTCTCATAGTGAAGTGAAAATTTAGGGACTAACATCTTTTGGCGTCGTTGCCGGTGATAGAGACATGGAGTATTTTTCCCTGAGAGAACGACAAGATCAGATCCAAATCTTGATGGTGAACAATATTTTGGAAAATTACATGAGACTGTGTATTTTTCACCTGGCGACTCCTATGTGGTAATTCTGGCTCCTAAAAGAGAAAGAAAAAGACCTAAAATTCTTCCAACTTCCTCATCCTCTACAAAGAAACAAGTTACTAGGAAAAACCCAGATCCTAAGCCTGTTGCAGCAGTGCCAAATCCTGAAAAATTATTAAGAAAACCTAAAATCATTCCTGGACAATCCTCTCTCTCAAAAGAAAATTTTCCTTCAACCAACACTCAAGGACAGTCTTCTAAAAATGTCAAACTCATATTAGATGAAGGAGTGATTCATGTGACTGAAACAAAGCCTATTATTGAGCCTGCTACTATTTCCTTTCCTTCATGTGCATGTCCATGAGAAGAAGAAGAAGAAGTAGAATCAATATTGATGTTGTTTTTCTTCATCGCTGCTTCTAAAGTTGCCATCTTCTTGAAACATTGGGATTCATCATGACCATCTTTATCACAAAAGTTGCAATGTATGTCAGTCTTGTTATTTTTATATTTTGCTCCTTTGTCACCATTAGGAGCTGAAGTTGTTTGAGCGGGTTTGGGACCCTTATGTTGATTTATTTTTTAGTGAGGATGTTTCTTCTTGGGATACTTAGGTTTATCTTTCTACTGGGCAACTAAGTCTTTTTTGGAGTTTCCTGCAATGTTGATCACTCCAAGTTGTACAAGCTAATATTCCTCTCTAATCAAATAAAAACAAAAGAACTCAAGAGTGGGGTTTTGATAATATTTCCCTAGATCCTCTCTAGTGGAATAAAAGGTAGATACAAACACAGAATATGCATTACCTAGGTTAGAAAGAATAACATAGATGCAACACTCTTCCTCCATTTTTATCTCACATTCTTCACATAAAATTTTGAGTGTTTTAAACTTAGATAGATAGTCTCCAAGGAAAGAAACATCACTTGGACTTAAGGTCAATACTTGATTTTCTAACTGTTTTGCTCGAATAATATTGAGTTTACCAAACACAGATTCAATCTTGTCCCAAGCTTCTTCGGGGTTATCAATTTCTTTAAGGTTGAACCTTAAATCAGGAGAGATGGACATTCTGATTAGTCCACGTGATTCTTCAATCCTATTAGCCCATTTGACTTTCTTATCATCATCAGTGGGTGGTTTTTCTTTTCCCAAGGTAATCTGATACAAGCCTTTACTTCTTAATAAATCTTCCATATGAGATTTCCCTTGGAAGTAGTTGGTGCTAGTAAGCAAAAGATTACTGGAAGAATCCATATTAAATCTATAGAAAATATGGATTTAAAAACTGAAACTGATGTTCTGGATGGAAATATCTCTAAAAGTTAGGTGGTTTAGAAAAAAACGGCATGGAAAATGGACTTCGGATGTGAGAGTTATGCCATTTTTAAAAAAGGCATAAATGATAACCAAAGGACCAAGTGATGGTGTAAGTTGTTTTATGAAGTGACCCACTTTTATAAAGAGAAGTGGGGATCACTTTTACAATGAAGTTACTTCATGCAAAATAAATAAATCTAAAATAAAATATTAAAGCTACTTATAGTGATTCACTTTTATACTTGAAGTGAAATACACTTTACAATTTTAGCATGAACTTTTTCAAAAAAAAAGTAACAAAAGAGAGACTTGAACTCAAGACCTCTTACTTAATAAGGAAACTTTTAACCAAATGTTCTAGCAAAACATATTGTATTGTTTCACAAGAGGATTGTTGTTGTTTTTGAAGACGGCCTTGGAGAGCATGCTAAAAAAAAACTCTCTTCACACAAGAAAAAAAAGTCGCTTCTCGATGACAACAAGGGTTAGATCTCAGTTAGCTTACCCCGAAGATGCACCTTTTCTTATTTGTTTCTGATTTTCCAAGATCGCACAGGGTGCGAGGAAAATATAATACGCAAATCTAAAAGAGTAGCAAACCGGAAACAAATAATATAAAACCGAAATAAAATCAAAATAATACTTTGCAAAAAAATTTAAAAGTGTGTATTCGGGCTTTATACCTCCGGATCTGATTGAAATGGTCGTATCTTGGGAAAACTAAAACCTTTTTGAGTGAAATTAAAAGTGTTCCTAATTGAAACGAATGCTCCTGACACAATGGAATATTTCTCTTAGCCCATAAATGACATAAAATGGAGATGAGGCAACTCGACTTCACGATCTCGATCTACAACGGGAGGGGGTCTTCAAACAGGATCTGATACCATGTTCGACAACACATGTATTCCAACAGAGGAAGAACACCTTCAGTAACCACTCACACAACCAAATCAAAGATCAACACACCAATTTTTTGACGTGGTAAAACCCCTACGGGGAAACATTCACGACCCCAGCCAACGCGACCACTTGGAGCAGTTTATTAATGCAAAAGAAAAAGATTACAGATAGATTTTACAAGAGTGTTTATCACAATCGATCATCGGAAAATGACCCTCCATGCTCTTTAAATATAGATCATGGACCAATTGGGTGTTAAGTCATAGATCAATGGTCGTTAATATCGAGGAGAGTATGAACCGTCAGATTACTCTATGTCGGGAACATATGATGACCATCGGATTTCCTAACTACAAATGCATACTAAAGAAACACACTAAGAAACACAACTTTACCTAACGACACATTAGACCAAGTAGATCTTAACTAACTCCTAAGTGTCTAAATATCATAGTGTACACACACACAGATATATATATATATATAAGAAATTTATGGATCGTTCTACTCACTTACCTAAGCACAACTTTGACTTGTTCAAGCGAACTAGAGGAGTAGGGTTCATATCTCATGAACCAAGTATAAAAGGGGGTCAAAAATGAGGATCTTTTTGGGGTTGTTTTGTTGGGTTTAATGTTTATCTTGGAGGCCAAATTGCACAGTTTGAAGGGAAAATTGCAGACCCTCTTGGAGGCCAAATTGTAGACCCACTTGAATGCTGAACTGCAAACCTTTTTTAGGCTGAATAGAAGCCTAGTTTGAGGATGAATTTCATATTTGGTTGGAGTTCGACTTACAAACTTTTCTAAGGCATATTCGCAGAGTTTTGAATCCGAATTGCAGACCTAGTTGGAGGCCAAGTTTCAGATTTTGGAGGTTAAGTTGAAAAAAAAATTGCAAGTCAAATAAAATTCTTTTTTAGGTTAAATTGCAGGATGAACTGCAAGTGTCTTTGAAATCTTAGTTGGGTACAAGTTGTTAGGAGGGAAGATCTTTTTTATTAATTTTTGAATAGTTTTAAGTTAGTGCTTACTAAGGACTGGTTTCCTCATTCTCTTGACAGGTTGGAGTGTGTAACTTGTTTTTAAGTTGGTGCTTACTGAGGATTGGTGTCCTCACAAGTCAATTTAATAAACCAAAGTTTTTCTTCAAGTGTTTCTTCTTCAAGTTCTGATTTGCATCTTGATCTATTTTTTTAGTCTTAAGAAAGTGGAAAATACTAATTGCTAATAAATATTGATCCACATTCCCTCTCGGTATTTACAATAACCCTAAGAAGATATAGTCTCTTTATAGGATGCTCTCTGTGCTCAAGAATTTCTGAAACAAGGGAACATAATTCTAGGAGAGTATTTAAATTTCTATTTAATTAAAGTAGAGATTCAAGGGGAACGCAACTTGCCCAGATCATTTATATATATTTTTTCAAAAGAAAAACGAAAGATGTAGGGTTGGTTATATCGATCTTGTCGTATGCACTAAAAATTGGAGAAAGAGGAATTTGTTAATATAGAAAAGGAAAAGTATCTCCCTTACACTACCTCTTTTAGGGAATAGGGAAAATTTTATTTTGAATCAAAATTGAAGTCCATGAAGAAAGCTACTATAGCGTGGGCCCATAAGAAAAAGGTTTGAGATGAAATAGAACTATAATCTATTGAAATCAAGCTTGAGGAATTGATTTTTAGTGAAATTGATGGGTTTCTAATTGATTCTTTTAAGGGTCAAATTATGGAATTGAAACAAAAAAGAAAAATTAAGTTGCTTGATGATAAGGAAAACCTAAAGACTTAAAAGCATAACATTGTTTCTCTCAAGAGAGATGAGGATTGATTTTTTTTAGTAATTTTCCAATCACAAGAAAAAATTCAATACAATTTGAGAAATAAAAAAAGGAATGAGACCTCATCTCATAGTTTCTAGGACATTGCTCAGTTGGGAGTGATTTTTTTGGAAAGATATATAAGTTGGAAGAGAGTGTTTCTATTGTAGAGATAGTTAGAATGACCTCTTTCTTTACAGGATTTGTGTAAGAGGAGGATACTAATAAATTGTTCGAGGATATTTCAAAATAGGAGTTGAAAGTTATAATGTTGAGTTTCTAGAAGGATAAAAATCCTCTAGATTGTTGGATAATTGATTTTTTTCTAAGTTCCTATGAGGTGTTAGAAGATTATTTGTTAAGTATAATTGAGGAATCTAGGAGCACTAAGAAGATTTTAGATACTCTTAATTCTCACTTTGTTTATCTTATTTTTAAGAAGGACAACCCAGGTTCTTTTGATGAATACATGGATATCTCATTATGTAATTTTATTTACAAGATCATAGAAAAAATTACAACAATGGGGGTAAATAGATTGTTATCAAAGTCAATATCCAAAGAGTAGTTTGGATTCCTTTTTAGGAGGAAAATTCATGAGGCAATTGGGGTTACAATAAAAAACATACACAATGTGTCAATTATATGGAAAGTAATTGTTCTATCCTTCCCTTTGGACAGAGAGTAATTTTTTTGTGGAAGGTTGATGATGGGAAACGAGTTATAATAACTATAGATCCCAGTGTATGAAGTGGGCTTGATTTCAAACCTTTTGAAAATACGATAAGCTCTCTTTATTTTTTTTCGATGGAATGCACATATCGATAAATCCTCTAGGTACTTCCCCTCATTTCAAGGATGGTACATGAGGTAAACCACTCAATTGAATTTTTGGAAACCTAACCCATCGGGTACATCAAGTGAGGTCCAATATCCATAGAGGAAGTCATCCTAGGGACTTGACCCTCAAACCTCTTTCTTGTAATTCAAAACACTCAACCACTTGAGCTAACCCACCGAGATAATAACATATATTGATGCAAAGAGCATATTCAATTTAGACTAGGCTATCTATCTAGATATATCCTCAATATGGTAGCATGAACTAAAGCCACCAACTTAATTGGGAATACTTGAGAGAGAGGTTGAAATTTAGGATACATATATAGCCATTATTAAAGCCAATCACATGAGAATTAAATAACTAATAAATGAACACTAATGGGTTTGGGTGGGGGGGTCAAAAACTATGTTAAATTATAAAAATGTGTTGAACCTGCACATAATAGATCTAGCTAGAAAATACCACACACATTTGCAGAGAGAAATTGAGAAAGAAGAAGCAAGAGAGAAAGAATGGAAGAATTATCATTAACCATAATGAATAATGAATATTTTACACATGATATACTCTGTATAACTCAACCAATGCGCACTGGAGGTGAAACCAATGCACCATAGTGGTGGTATAGAGTGATCTGGACACACACCAACATTTACGGGAATGAACTTCCACCTAGTCTAGTCTCTCGGGAAGTTGTGGGAGTGAATTGCCACCTAGTTGAGTTAACTAGTCTACCACTCTTCAATTAATTGATTGAAACATAGTGAAGTGAGGAGGAGATCAGGGAATCATGGGTAATGTGATAGTCTGGTGATGATCCCAAGGACAATGTGCATTAGTTGGTGATGATCCCAATGTTGCATGGTGAAAAAACTGATGCAATATCTAGACTCCACTCAACTAGTCAAACTAAAGTGAAAATTGAAGAGAATATTCTCCTAGAGGAATATTCTCCCTAAATTTTGGGAGACTGGATAAAGACTAATAAGCAAGAAAAAAAACTTCGGAAAAATAAATCCTATATGTGTGTGAAGTAACTCCAACAACCCCATGAATATCACTATGGTGAAAATAAAGAATGGGTCTCAACAACAAGGCCATGTTGGGTACCAAATACAAAATATACATTGAAATAAAGTGAGGAAAGAGGGAAAAACTCATGGGAAAAACACCCCGTCAAGGTACAATGTATGTAAAAATAAGAACTGACAGTTGCTAGGCAACCGTGTCCTTCACTCCAAGACGACTTGCAAAGAATGGAACTTCTGCTCAGTGAAGGCCTTGGTGAAGATGTTTGTCGTTTGTTCTCCTGAAGGACAGAACTGTAGGTCGATGATCCACTCGTGTACTAAGTCCTGAATGTAGTGCATGTGGATTTCGATGTGCTTCATCTACTGCCTCTGAAATGGATCTTTACAGAACTTCAGAGTGCTCTGGTTGTCACACCAGATGACGATCGACCGATAAAACTGAATGCCCAACTTAGTGAAAAAATGTTGTAGCCACATAGCTTGAATGGTTATGTTAACTACCCCTTTGTACTCTGCCTCGGCTGAAGAAAGAGAAATGTAGCCTTCTTCTTGCTCGACCAATAGATAAGCCCAAAACCAAGATGGATTGAGTACCATATGTGGACTTGCGATCAATTCTATCGCCAACCCATTCAAAATCAGTGAACCCGATGAGATCTAATGTAGAGTTTGCTGCATAATGAATCCCAAAGGTGATGGTGCCCTGTATGTATCAAAGGATATGCTTTGCATCCTTCCAATGTAGCTCATGCGGCTTCTCCATGAACTTGGAAACTATGCCAACTACATAGGAGAGGTATGGTTCGGAGTGTGTGAGATACAACAAGCTCCCCACTAGTTGTCTGTATAGTGTGATGTCAACCAATGGAGTGTCCCCACCGTCCTCAAGTTTGAATCTTGATAGGAAAGGAGTTGGAGCATACTTGTAGTCTATCATATGAAATATCTCAAGGAGATCTCGTGCATATTTGGCCTGAGATAGTTTGATTCCTAATGCATCCTGGATGATCTTGGGTACAAGGAATAATTTTAATGGACCCATGTCCATCATCAAGAACCTACCATGTAGAATCCTATTGACTGCAACAATCGTTGAAGTCGAGAAACCAGGGATCAACAAATAATAAACATAAAGAACTAAGAGTAGAAGTGAATCATCCATCCTGAGCATGTAGACATTCGGGTCTGATTTACATGGTATGCCAGGTAAGATTCCATCTTGGCATACCATGCCCTCGGAGCCTTCTTGAGGCCATAAAGATATTTCTTCCGTCGACAGACCAAAGAGGAATCCTACATAAATCCCTGGGGTTTCTCCATATAGATCTCCCCAGATTGATCACCATGAAGAAATGCATTCTTCACGTCCATCTGATGAAATTCCCATCCCTTGGCTACCGCAATGGCAAGTTCCAAGTGTATGGAATCCATCTTCGCTACTAGAGTGAATTTCTCATCATAGTCAATGCAATGCACCTGTTGAAAGCCTTTTATGACTAGCCTGGCTTTGTATCTGCTAACCTATCCATATGATGCGCTCTTGGTCCTGTAGACCCATATGCACTTGACAAGTTTCCTTCCTGAAGGAAGGGGAACTAGATCCCAAATCTGGTTCTCGAGGAGGGAGTTGTACTCCTCCTACATGGCAGATTCCCAAAAGGTATCTCCAACAACATCGCCATAGGATTGTGAATATGAATACTAAACCAAGAAAAGATTCTTGGGTGGCATCAGTTCAGTAGCAGTGAGTGCAAGGGGAGGCTCCTCGAAATCAGATCGATTCCTCCTGGTATCAACTGGATCCTCAACAAGATCTCATGCATCCTAAAGAGTAGTGTTGGCCCACTTGGGCCTCGACTTTGGCTCTACATTTTCATCTGTGTGCACTGAATCTACATCTGACTCTACTGACTCTATATTTGAATCATTTGAATCCTTTGAATCATAACTCTCATATGAAGAAGAGTCAGCATTTGCATGCTCATCATCTCGTATAGCTAGAAGAACAAAGGTATCTGCATGCGACTACTGAGGTACATGTGAGACACTTTCCTCGAATTGGACACTACGCTCAATAATGAGTCGTTCTGAGAAAAGATCAATAAATATATATCCATTCATGTCGTCAAGGTATCCAACAAAGATACACTCTATTATCTGTGGATCAAGTGCCTTCCTCTTTTCAAAGGGAATCCAGGCCCATGCACGTGAACCGAAAATACAAAAGTGGGTCACTTCCAGTTTGAGGCCGCTCCAAGCCTCGTAAGGGGTCTTATTCTTGACAGATATAATTGGAAGATCTATTTTGGATGTAGGTTGCACAATTAAGTTCTTCGGCCCATAGTCTCTGTGGAAGTGACTTTGCATGTAGCTTGCAAGATGCCATCTCTTTTAGAGATCTGGTTTTCCGCTCAGCAACTCTGTTTTGTTGCGGAGTATAGGGAACTGTGTGTTGCAACTAAATCCCTACCTCATGACAAATATTATGGATCTCATGATTAACATACTCTCCCCCATTATCATTTTAGAGGACTTTGATTTTCTTTCCCGACTGTGTCTCAACTAGGGATTTGAAATCTTTGAGGTGTTGAAAGACCTATGATTTTCGTCTGAAAAAGTAAATCCATGTGAAACGTGAGAAATGATCAACAAAAATGAGAACAAACCTCGCTTTGTTGATTGATGGATGCGGAAAAGGGCCCATGAGGTCACTATGTATCAGATCTAAAGGAGAGGAATCTCTCTGAGTCTTTCCTTTATCAAATTTCTATTGAGGTTGTTTTCCAAGAACACATCCCTCAAATATTTCTTTGGAGAAATGGATGTTTGGTAAACCATCAACCAATATTTTCTTTCTAAGATGTTTCATATATCTGAAATTTAAATGCCTGAACCTTTCATGCCATATGCTACTGCTTTCATCAACATGGGTAAGCAATAAAGCATAATCTAGTTCAATAAATTTTGAAAATGTATACAATCTAGATTGATGATTTACATCACTGGTAGCAACCTTGGAATTGGTTTGCATGTCATAGATGTCCACTGCATTAGGTGTGAATAGGAATTTATTTCTGGCCTCGTGATTTTTCATCTGATACATGGAGAGAATATTGACGGAAATCTTGGGAACGTGCAACACATTCTCGAAGCTTATGTTGGTGAGTTCAATCCTTCCTTTGTCAGTGACCTCGACTGGAGAGTTGTCCCCCATCAGAATAGGAGGACCTTTGCATACATCCAATGAATAATAGATTGCTTTTGTGGAAGCCATGTGATGTGATGCTCCTGAATCTACGATCCAAGCATCGGGAGAGGAGTTGATGGCAATCAAGGCATGGCTAGAAATGCCTTTCTTGGGATTTTGATCTTCTGGCTTGTTCTTCTTACCACCCTCGGGGATGCGATCTCCAAGTTTATTTTGCTGAAGTATTTGAGTCATTAGATATATTTGTTTTTGCATGCATGTGGATTCTGGATGGAACCATTTATGACAGTATGTGCATTTCTCCCCTTTTCTTCCCTTTCCACTTTTGGATCCGGAGGCATCGATGAAGGGTTTTGAGTACCCTTCCTTCTGCGTATTTGGATGAGCTTTCATTTTGTATTTAGATTTAGATTTATGATATTGATGGCTGCCATATTTCACAGCAAGTACATGCGGCTTTGGGCCTTTGATTTTTCCCATGTTGATGAGAATGGTTTACTCTTGTGTCAGGGATTCTATAAATTCCTCAAGAAAAGGCATCTTCTAGGTGGCTCCATAGGTGAATTTGACTTAATAGAATGTGGATATGAACACGGATAATTCAATACCAAGTTTGGAGAGAATGTTGAGAACCATTTGTTTCTCCTCCTTAGATCTATCAACCCCGCAAGCTTTGAGTTATGACAATAAATCCTTGTATTTTGTAAAGAAATTTTGGAGATTGTCAAAGATTTTTGGATCCAATGTGAGAAATTCCACCTTGAGCATGTGTCCCCTCATCTCATCATGTTTTCCAAAGATCCCTTCCAAGGTGTTCCAGGCTTCATTTGGGGTTTTACAAGAAGATATGTGAAAAAGGAGATTGGGAGAAATGAGACTGCAAATTGTTCTGAATGCTTCATCCATTCTATTAAGATACTTGAATTTTTCTATGGATGATGTTAGTTTTGTCTCTGTATTCAAAGTTAACCTGTACAACCCTTTGGTTTGAAGATGCATGGTTATCCTCTCCTTCCATGCAAAGTAATTGTAAGGTGTAAGAATGAATTCTTTTGGGAATTCCATTTTTCCGTTGTCTTTAATCTTTGGTACTTGCAAAAATAATTTGGTGTAGCTTTTTCTTAGCAGTCCGTTAGCTATGATACCGTGTAAATGTGTTGAAATTTCATATAATATATCTAGATAGAAAATTCCACACACATTTGCAGGGAGAAATTGAGGAAGAAGAAGCAAGAGAGAAAGAATGGAAGAATTCTCATTAACCGTAATGAATAATGAATAATTTACACATGATATACTCTGTATAACTCAACCAATGCACACTGTAGGTGAAACCAATGCGCCATAGTGGTGGTCTAGAGTGATCTGGAAACACACCATTAGTTACAGGAGTGAACTGCCACCTAGTCTAGTCTCTCGGGCAGTTGCGGGAGTGAACTGCCACCTAGCTGAGTTAACTAGTCTACGAGTCTTAAGTTAACTGAATTAAACATAGTGAAGTGAGGAAGAGATCAAGGAATCATGGGTATTGCGCTAGTCTGTTGATGATCCCAAGGATAATGTGCATTAGCTCGTGATGATGCCAATGTTGCATGGTGATAAAACCAATGCAACATCTAGACTCCACTCAACTAGTCAAACTGAAGTGAAAACTGAAGAGAATATTCTCCTAGAGGAATATTCTCCCTAAATTTTAGGAGACTAGATAAATACTAATAAACAAGGAAAAACCTTAGGAAAAAGAAATCCTAGGTGTGTGTGAAGTAACTCCAACAAATTTAATGCTTTAAAATTATTTATTTTTCTCTCTATTGAAAAAAGAAGTCTCTAATATTCAAGTTCTGGGGGATTCTATGGTGGTGGTAAACTATATGAGGGGTGTTTGCAACATGGAAAGTCTTCTCATGAGGCACATCTATGAGGAAAGTAAAAAATTCAAATCCTTATTTGGCTCGATCTCTTTTATCCATGTGTACAAAGAATGAAATGGGCAAGTAGATTCCCTCTCCAAGGTAGGTATCTAGTTAGATTTAAAGAATTGTCATATTTTGGAATCAAAATATAGCCATACTATTATCCATAATATCACTATTGTTACTGCATGTGGGGGCATTTATGAAAAACAAACAAGGGGTTAATTGTCATATGTTTTCAAATATATTGATATTTTAGATATAAGATCACTCTAGGGGAGGATCTATAAATGTGGAAGTATATGAAGCATGTGTTTTTCTTTCTTTAGAGAATGGAAATTATTATTATTATTTGTCGAGGGGGGGAATGAGTATTATAATTATAATTATTTTATTTTTCTTATTATTATTTTCCATACAAAAAAATTATAACTTCTTATCAAGATAAATAAAATATGTTACATTTTGTATATGCTCCAAGAGAATTTATGATCCAGATTATTTTCGGCATGAAATGAGAGCGGAGATATAATAAAGAAATGTACAGAGATATATCGGATATCCAATAATATAACATAAATGTATCAGATATGCAACCATAAACACAAAGATACAGTAATACATAATTTTCTATTAACAAATGAAAATGTACAAAGACTGTAAAAATATAGAGTGAAAGACTCGCCAGAATGGTGGAAGCGTATCTCTGAGAAGAGATGTGTCCGCTACTCGCATTCACAAGAACATGATTTTACAATGAGGCTCCAAATGCCTTTTTATCATAAAGAAAATCCAAAACCCTAACCCCGGAATATGAAAAGCCAACAGTTTTATGGGCCCCGTTTTGGGTAGTTTGGTGTATTAACTTCCCTGGGGCATAACTTTGGCATACGATCTTTGTTTGGGGTGCACGATAGCTCGTTGGAAAGGTATCATCAAGGAGAATAATTTTTTTGGATCAATCAGTGCCTATGACTATCATTGAGAAGATAGATCTTGAAAAACCTTCATTTAGGCCCTCAAAATGGCCCCAAAAGTTAAAAACTGCTAAAAATAGTAAATTACCAAAATTGCCAGAAAACTATTTTGAGCCAGTTGAAAAAGGTGGGTGGCCATAAATATCCACCTAGATCAATCCTCTCTCCTTAGGAATCAATTGTATCCATTGTGTTGAGTGCCCGGGGAAGAGGGAATATCGTTCGCTGAATCTGCATCTTGATGAGCTACTTTCCTTGTTGGAGACATTTCGTTGCTTAGCTTGTTGAAGGTTGTCACGAACCTATGGCTGGAAGGGTTGGAAATTTTTAACCAATATAGCTACATGAGATACCTGTGTGCAAAAGGAATCTTTACACTTTTCTTCAATCTTGTCGACCTACTTCTGTTGGATAGAAGGTGCTTGGATTGAGGCTACAGTGGTGTTCTTATGTTCACGCTTTGAACAGACTGTGAAGAAGTTGAATTTTGTAGTATGACATACTACCTTGCGGCACTGTTTAGGTGGGAAAATAATCGGAATTACCTCTGGTGTCTTGTAATTACCTATGGTATCCTGTAATTACCTCTGGTATCTTGTAGAGATGACCCCCCAGAGTAACAATGGCACTACGGGGTCGAGACTCATAAACAACATGGTGCTTCCACATATATGGCTATCCCAAGAGAACATTACAAACATCCAGCAGGGAAACATCACATAATACCTCATATTTGAAGGGTTGGATGTCGTATGACAATCGACACTATTGGCTGACACGAAGATCTTGTCCCTGGCGAAGCCACCCGATGTTGTATGGTTGCGGGTGTGGTGCTATCGACAATCCCAAATGTTTGAAAACCTCTGCTGAGATGAGATTCTTATGGCTTCCACTATCAAAAATAAAATGCAGTGGGGTACCCTTCACCCACATCTATGAATCAAAAAGGTGTTCCCCCTCTTCAAAATCTGTTGGTTCTTCTGGTTGAATTCAGTCACGACATTAGCAATGGGGTCTACATCGATGATCTGTCTTCTATCAGTATATTCTAAATCATATTTTGAATCAGGGTTCAGCTCCTTTTCTTTGATATCGGCCACCAATGACTATTTTAAGCAACATTCATCGATGTTGTGCCAGGGGATTTTGTGGAAATCACACCATTTTCTGGTTTCCTTCTTCGTCTTTACATGACCCTTCTTTTCCTGTGGCTTGGACTGTTTTTTAGGAGACTTCTTGTTAGGGTCGTCTTTATCATACTTTGGTTGTTGCAGATTTGCAGACCCAAGATCATGTTTGTTCTGGTGCTTAAATTTCTTCTCTATTTTAACAACATATCGATAAGCAGCACCGAGTGATGAGATGTCCAGAAAATCCATTTCAGTTTGGATGTATCTGTGTAGAGTTGCACGGTATTTCAGAACCAAATGTCATTCAGAGTCTTTGATACCCATCTTGGTGCGTAAGGTATGAAAGGTATTGGTGAAATCTGGGACTACTTGGCCCCTCTCTTTCCGCAGTGTGGTCCATCTCATGTACTGGTCCTCATAGTTGCCAACAAGGTCATATTGTTCCTTTACCGCATCCACAAAAAAAACCTAAGTGGGCTCGGCCCCATATATTCCAGACTCCTATGTGGAAATTTTCTCCCAGTAAGTTTACCACCAATGATTGACATGGGGGAGAGCCTTAAGGAGTGTGAAGGTGATATTTTCCCTATCGGGGGAATTATGAACAGATAAATAACCTTATAGAAGATTTAGCCATTTTTCTAGGGAATCTGCATCTATCTGTCCTTCAAATATGGGAATATAAAAATCAACTTGTACCTTTAAAGGCGAGGTGCCTCCAAAGTTGCCACTTGATGAAGACACACCTGTTGTTATCGGCAGGCATTGAAGGATGTGGAAAAAATTCTCCATCATTTCGTCCCTATGTCGCGTGAGAGTTTTCTCAAGTAACAGATTAATAGAATCGTCTGCTTTGTCGTTTTTATTTTCTTATGCCATGGAGGGTTTCTTGGGCATGTGAGAGAGATTGTCCTCAATAGAGACAAGCTCGAGACCCATCTTTCTATACTCATACCTTGTCAAGGACATGGAATGAAAAACAATCAAGAGCAACCTTCTTTGATACCACTGATCCATATTATTTTTGACACAAAATGAGAGCAGAGATATAATAAAGCAATGTAAAGAGATATCTCGGATATCCAATAATATAACAGAAATGTATCAGAGATTCAACCATAAACAAAGAGATATAGTAATACACAATTTTCTATTAATGAGCAAAAATGTACAAAGACTGTAAAAATACATAGTGAAAGACTCGCTAGAATGGTGACAGCTTATCTCTGAGAAGAAATGTGTCCGCTACTCGCATTCGCAAGAAGATGATTTTACAATGAGGCTCCAAAGGCCTTTTTATCATAAATAAAATCCAAAACCCTAACCCCGGAAGATGAAAAGCCAACAGTTTTGTGGACCCCGTTTTGGGTAGTTTGGTGTATCAACTTCCCAGGGGCGTAACTTTGGCATGCGATCTATGTTTGGATGCACGATAGCTCGTTGGAAAGGCATCATTGAGGAGATTCATTTTGGGGACTCAACAGGAGGCTTCGGCTATCATTGAGAAGCTCGATCCTGAAAATCCTTTATTTAGGCCCTCAAAACGGCCCCGAAAGTTAAAAACTGCTAAAAATAGTAAATTACCAAAATTGCTAGAAAATTGTTTTGAGCCAGTTGGAAAAGGTGGGTGGCCATCGATATCCACCTGGATCAATTTAGAAATATTCATAAGTGATCACTAAACACATTTAATCCTCCTAAAGAAAATGCACCTACAAGAGGTGTCACAAACTAACAAGGATCATTAATCTCAATCTAATCATGTTCCCTTTCTTTTCTACCTCTATCCATCCCCTTGAAAGGGGTCAACAATACTACTTGGTATAAATTTTATGTATCTCTAAGTTTGATATCAAGTCCTTCTCCTTATCAAAATCATATCTTTTATATTAATAAGATATCTTTGTTCCTACTATTGGAACTTCACTGATAATTATCTCCCATGAAAGGGGGATCCCAATATGAATTACCTTTTCTCAAACCTCCAATACCTAATTTATGACTTCAACATTTTCTCCTAATTCTTCATTCCTACCTTTCTCTACCTATAATGAGAGTTAATACTTTGTAATATTATCATCTTCATTGTCCAATCAGAGTGAGAACTCATATGGGTGCTCGATTTAAGATTTGGAAGGATAAAAAAATTTCCTCTTTGAACAAGAGCTCTTTCTTGAGGACAACACTTTTGTAGGTGTCCTATTTGATGGAAAATATAGCACCTAAAAAATGTGTTTTAATAATCCAACACCTATGACTATTAGGATTTTCCTTATTTTATATTCATCAAGTATGGAAAGCCTTTACTAAGATCAATCTCCATATGGGATCGAACACAAGTAAAAGTTCCTAGTTGTTCCCACTCAATATATTTCTTTAGATATATTCCCAATGAATTTCCAATGTCTCAATAGACAAAAAGATGCCAAAAGGGAAGTAGTATATGGGAGGCAAACCCAAACTAGAATTTTAGTTACAACCACAGAGGAGTGGTTGAATTCTAGGAACCATGGGGTAATGAAGAGGCCTTCTCTTTACTAAAAACAAGGCCCCTCCTTGCGGAATTTTTTATAATCATCATCATTAAGAAATTGAACTACAAAGAACCATTTAGAGCAAAATTATAACTCATATTTCTTCATATAATTCAAATAAATCCATTGGTATATATCTATTGTGCAGGGACATAACCCATTAAAATGAAAAATCGTTGCAACTATTTTACAAGGATAGAATTTCATTGAATTCCAAATTAGATATCTCTAGTGTTGGCACCTCATCACAGTTATCCACAATATATGTACTAGAAATAGGAGGGAGTGGACCAATTGAAGAAAATGTATTGTTTTTTACCGCCTCTTTGAGTGACATGAGTTTTGAAGTTGAAGGCACCCCATTCCCCCTCACTCTTCCATGTAACCATGTGTTGATGAGAGGAATGAAAAAAAAACCTCACTCAAGCATTTTTGAATCTCATCAGGCTAGGTGAGATAGATGGGATTATAACCTTGGGCTTATAGCTTGTCAAAAATCTCATTCAGAACTCAAGCAATGGATTCTTGGATCCAATAATATTTTAAAAGTATTTAAATTTTGTATCTTTTATATGAAATAACTAAAAATAGAAAATGTACTTGCAAATGAATTTATAAATTATTTGAATAAGAAAATGCAAGATAGCATAAATCTGAAAATCAGTATACAACAAGTCTCATAAATAAGAAGAAATCAACCAATAATATTATTGATCACAATATGAGTTACAATTGAGTTTATTTGTTCAAACCCCTGCAAGGGTTTGGATCAAAATTACACTTAGAAGTCTAAGATGTTATTTGAATAATACAAAGGAAAGTGGTGTAAAAGAAAATAAAGACTAGAACTTAAAACTGAACTCAATCACTCCAAGCTACAAGTGCATCATTGTCTTGACTCTGCAAAACTAGCATTAATCGTCACTGAAAATAATTCAAAAATTCCAACTAAAACCAAATAGACTTTTAAGAAGAATGAATGACCTTGGAGCATTTCAATAATAAATGTTTCTTAGTCCTTTCTTCATCACCTTTAAAATAACCCTGCTATCAGTAAGATAACTCAACTCTAAATAAAATCAGAATGGAATGAATGAACATACGATAATCTCACTTGAGGAAAGATCAAACCTTATCAGAAGTTTTTCTCTCTATTTTCTCATGTCCTCATTTTTCTTGCTCTCCTTCTTTTATATATTCAAAAGTAGGTTGAGTAGTTCAACTACCTTCTTGTTTAGAAAGTTAATAACTTTAATTAGGGGAGGACAACTATTATTTATAATAAGGGTAAATAAATATTAAATAATAGGTGGGGTCCCAATAGGTCTTTGTTCCTTTATTTCCAACATTTCTCTTGTAACTCCAAAATATGATTAAATACTATAAATATATGAGCATCATGAAGTATATAAAAAAGTAACCCCTCTAAGCAGATTACATCAACAAACACTTGTATCTCCCAAAAAATATCAAAATGGAACGATATTTAAAGTTCTCAAAAATAATCTCATGTGATTGTTATCCATTCAAAATATGCATCTAGTATCAAAGTGGAAATGGCACAATACAAATTAAAATAAATCAGAAATAGTACTTCTTTTTAGATGATGTCTCTCTTTGATTGCTTCGCTCTGAGAGATCGTCCTTGAGTTTATGTGAGTCTTTATCAATAGACTTATTTTCTTCCAATTTCTCTATCTCAAGATGCATGTCATTGAAAGTGTTGTTTCTCTCATTATTGTCTTCTTTGGCTGGAGGTTGTTTTGAGTGCATGGAAGAGGACTAGGATGTCTCTAAGCTTGGTGAGTTGGTAGGTTGTTTTCCTTTATCAATTTTGGGTTCAATGGGTAGCACTTTGTAATTTATATGAACTTGAACTAATTGGGCCATAGATGCAACAAATTCAACATGAGTCATAGATTGCAGAGGAGGAGGTGGTGGAAAGGCATTATCAGAACAACAAGCTATGCTAGAGGGAGGATTTATGGGATTATTATCCCAACCATCATTGGTTGGTTGCATAGGAGGTTCGAGGAAATCAACAATACTAGGATGTGGTTGTAGAGGAGGATTAGTAGGATCTTGAGGACGTGATAGTGTAGGATTTCCAACAAAATTTAGATAGCCAGATTGCACCAGCTAGTTAAACTCTTCAGAAATAGCATCAAAATGTATTTAAAAGCTCATCTTCTTATACCTACTATGTTTCCAAACACATTGGCAACTCTTCCTATTCTTCCCCTATGACCTCTAGTTCCACTCATGTTACTTCATTGACCGAAAAATATCATCTATATGCATCATCGTTCCAATTAGTGAAATGCAAGACACAATATAGTAAACATCTAATACAATTTTTTTCAAAATGATTTTTCTATGGCTCTGAAAAATGGCAATGTAATTCAAGCATGCAAGGGAACAATGAGTAAGGATAAAAATGAAAAAGGGAAGAAAAACTACATTATGATAGGCAACATTTTCATTATTTTACTTTTGAAAATATAAATTGTGCTCTTCTTTGTAAAATTTCTTCATATGAACAATCTATTATCTCTTTGAACAAGGGGGATTGAGTGAAAAGTGAATAAATAAATGACATGGATACATAAAAAAGGGTGTGTAATTAGCAAAAAATGATCTGAAATGACAGGAATACATGAGAAACTTATGTTCAAAGTTCATACACAATCAATTTTTTGATCATAAAACTATATAATTTTTCATTGTAGGGATAATAATTTGTGTGTAGATCCTTTCTGAATATTCATAAAAAAAAAATCCCAAAACATTTCATATGTTCTCATATTATGCCTTTGTTAAAACTACTTTCTTCCCAACTACTTAATGACATGAGTTTACAACATCCAAATCAAAATGACAAACTGCCCATATGTCATACTTTGTCCAGAAAATATTTTCAATACCATATACAAGTAATCCATAATGAACAAATCATAATAGATTTTGTTTAAAGGCTTCTTTTAATGAATCAATCTTTTAAATTACATAAACAAGGGGAAGAATGTCATGGAATTAGTGCAATGATGAGTTAGTGCAAAAGCTACTAGGAGAACCAATGGGAACATGGATTTAATTTAAAAAAAGAATAGGGGAAGGGTCGAGCATGGAATGTGCATGACAAATCATAAATCCAATAACGAAATAAAGCCATGACTTTGCCATCTGGTATGAGCTTGAATTGTAGCTTGAGATTTGAAATGAGAACGACATGGTTGTAAGAGTATAGTTTCCATAAAAAAAATGCATCCATCTTAACCATTTCACTCATATGACCAACGTTCGAACCCATGTAACAGAGCAGGCTATCAATGTTATATTCGCATTATTCTTAGTAATAAACACTTATATTCTTGGGTTTGAACCCATCTAACAAGCTCGACCAATATAAAAATAACAAGTAAGATTGATGTTGGTCATATAAAGATTACAGTACTGAACAAGTTTCTTACATATTTGAACTAGAACCAAAGCCAATACTTGAAAAATATAAAAAAGGGTTTGACCCATAATCCATTTTCCACAACCCACCAATATTTTCAAGCAAATATTTCATGAAAACAAAAAGTGATAGTATGAATTCGGGAGACATGATGCATACAAAAAACCATTCTTTTCTTTTGCAAAAAAAGCCCTCAAATATTATTCAAATAATGCAGTTTCATGAGCAAAAGTAGGGAAAATAAACACCTTCACATTCATTACCAATCAATTCACAGCCACTACTATTTCATTAGCTCACAAAACTTATGAAAAATATGTTTCATAGACTAGTGAGTACATACCTTATGCAAGAGTGATTTTATACCAGCAATGGAGGTTGAGATGGTTGCAAAAACCAACTAGAAAAGGGTTTCCAAAGTTGAGTTGTAGCTCTTCCTCGGACCAAAACCAAATGAAATGACAATTACCGTAACTACCTAGAGATAGTAAAGTGTGGGCCTATGGGAGTTAATTCCCATGTCTTTTCTCATTCAATGCATCGCCAACTCATGCATCATGTCGATAATCCAACCACATACCACACCACACGCATATGTCAAACTCAATATTAATGGATAGTTGGTGAAATATTCTATACCATAGAATTTTAATGGTAGAAATCTCTACTTTTCAAGTTAAATGTATTTTTTCTCAATCCATATTCGTGGGTGTTTATTTCAATATTTTAATATATTCATGGAATCATATGTTTGATTTCGAGACTTTTGATTTTGCTTAGATTTATTTAAGTTATGGGGTTTTATCGATTTAATGAATTCTACTAATTTTGTAATTTTATCCAAATATACGAACTTATTACATTTGAATACAATATTTTCTAGTGGCATAATATTGTCCATGAAATTTCATTCATTCTTGAAACATATGCCGTGAAAAAAATCAATGTAATGTGTAATCAACATTGCCATTCAAAATAGAACTAGAGAAACCAAAATACTAGACATTTGCCAATCGTGCATGCATTAAATTTATTGTTATTCCTTCACATTACATATGTCATTTGACATGCATTACATTTTTTATTAGCCTTTCACATTATATATGTTATTTGACAATCGAAAGAATGGTTGAATCTAGTGGTTCAAATGGGGACATGCCACTGAAAGCTCTTCAACGACTAGGTATGGTTGTGGTAGTGCACTGTGTTTTCCCACCTCATTGCTCCTTTTCTCCATCTTTGTTGGAACACATTATGGATGGAAGTCTGTAATATCTTTGTAGCAGTTTTCGATACAAGAATATTTGTTGCCTATCATTTTTGCTATAGGAATTGGGTTATTTACAACATGCATTTGATCTATATTATTTTCTATTTATGCTACTCTCACTTAGGTGGTATTGGATTTCATAGGCTTCTACCACTATTGGCATGGTTGTTGATGTGGAATATAGTTTTAGGAATGATATAGGCCACCTAAAGAAGATGAGCATAGTTTGAGGAGTATAGAATGATTGTGTAGTTTCAACTCAGAGAAGAGTGGCACACTGGAATGATGGATAAAGAAAACTCAATGTGAAAGTGCCCGAGAAGATAGCAAGCACAAAGAACTAGAAAAGTAGCCTAATGGGAAAATTGAAGACGAGAATGTGAATTTTTTTAGCATTGAGAACTTGTGTGTATAGCAGGAAAGAGAGCTTGGTGAGAGAAAGGAGCATTCACATGTTGGGAATTTGTAAATTATCGTCGGGTTGAGCAAGTCCAGGTTGAAAATATCCAAGAGTTGGGATGCATGTTAGTCAAGTGAGAGGAAGTCGGTTGTTTCACTTATCTTCCACCAATGACTCAAGAACTAATTGTACATCTACATAGAGATGTCCTAGAAAAAAAATGGTACTTCCACCTGTTGATAGATCCCATTCCAATAATCCTAGGTATTGTAACATACAACGCTTACCCTCTTGTTGAGCTTCACTTGTACATTTTTTTAAATGTCATAAAATACGTCTTTGAAACCAGAAATCAACCACATCATTTGATATGAATTAGATACATAATAAAAGTGCTAGTCATAAAAATGCACCTTCAACTTCAGAATTTTAGATAGAGAATGTCTAGATTAGGAAAATCCAAATACATATTAGATCTAAATGATCTGAAATGGCATGCATTTAAAAAATTATATTATATAGTTTGGTTGTGATTATGGTTACCTTCTTGTTTATAAAGTCTTCCCATAATCTTGTAAGGGCTCGGTCATATCGTGGCTTGGAGGGCATGAGAGCATTAGAGCTCAACCGGGCCTCCTCAATATATTCAAGAATGATGAGAGACTCACATACATGCCTACCATTGTGGAAAAGCACAGGAACTTTATCGTGCATAGGATTCATTTGTAACATCTTCTTGTATTCTTCTTGAACTAACTATGTAAGCCTTCTCCATTTGTAGGATGGAGAAACAAGCTCAATTCTCAGAGATCATTCTTCTTGCAACTTCATTAGCACAAGCACATATTCTCTTACCCCACAACACGTTGGTAGCTTCAAGGACATGACTAGTAAGGAAACCAGAGCAAATGTTTCTATGTGTTTCCCAATGCAATATGTAAAGGAAATTTATGGGTCGTGGCAAAGAAGACCTCTGGGAGAAAAATACAAGGGCACTAGCCAAGGGATAGACACAAAAGACACATACCACTGCATTTGTCCTCTAGGGCAACATTATGGAGCTTCAGTCTTCCACGTATCGTTAATCATTTTGCAATACCTAACATAAGAATAACTTTGAGAGAAAACCTAAATATTTAATGTTAGGAACTAAAACTAGCCATGAAGTCTAGCATTAATCCTTACAACCCAAAACTCTCTACCTTGATATAATGCCAAATAAGACCCCAAACTAAAAATTTAAGATAAAAAAATGAAATGTAAATTGGAAATTTACACAAAAACTCTCAAAATGTTTGTTAAAATGATTCATTTACATTGATTTTTATATAAAAATAATAGAAAAACACAAACCACTTACTAATAATCCCTTTGACCTAAAGAACAACAACTAATAATAAAAATTTCAATTAATTGACCTACACAATCTACTTTCACGATATAGTTCTCATAAACTCAATTAATTCAATGCATTGATAATGCCCCAAAATCAAAATGACATATATTTAAAAAAAAAAAAAACTTTCCATGCACAAAGTACAACAATAAAATATCCACAAAGATCAAGCGCAAAGGACCAAAATGTATCATTATAACATTCAAATGTACAAAAGGACGGACAAATAGAGGAACTTCTTGAAACCCCCGTAATTGCTAGATACATCCCCAAATATATTCTTCTCTTTTACCATTTGTGGAAAATTGAGAATCTTTACGTCGAGGACGAACATTCATTTTATTTAGAAGTTACACCTAAGACAATATTTTTCATGATTTTTTTTTTCATTTCAGAAATTAACAAGATAATTAACAAGATAGAGTTAATATATGTATATATATATTATTATTGTAAAATACAAGAATTATTTTGTCATTATTTATCTTGTCTTTAATGTTTTTCTCTTCATCTTAATTTTTTCTTTATTTAGAAATTACACCTAAAACAATATTTTTCATGATTTTTTTTTCATTTCACAAATTAACAAGAAATCATTAATATATGTGCATATATATTATTATTGTAAAATACAAGTATTAGTTTGTTATTATTTATCTTATCTTTAATGTTTTTCTCTTCATCCTAATTTTTTTTTTTAATAGAATGTATAATTTAATAATAACTTGTGTATGTTCAACTTAAAGTATTTAAGAGATCAAATTTCTTAAGTTTTAATTTTTTTATCATTTCATTTTATGTCTAGTATTAATTCTTTCTTTAATTTTTTTTTTAATAGAATGTATAATTTAATAATAACTTGTGTATGTTCAACTTAAAGTATTTAAGAGATCAAATTTCTTAAGTTTTAATTTTTTTATCATTTCATTTTATGTCTAGTATTAATTCTTTCTTATTAAATTATAATAAAAAATTATACGTGAAGAAATTTAATCCTTCGTGATGATGCTTGATAGATCTGATTTAAAATGGATGTTTTCATGTATATATATTATTTAGTTATTTCTTTTTTTTACATAACACAACATGTCCTCTATATTGAGTTGTAAAAAAATCTCACCACTCTTAATGCAATTATTCAATTGCTAATTATTTATAATATATTTCAGATATACAATTTCATTTATTATTAATTTTATTAATAAAATCTAATATTCTATGAAAAATTAAACTTCTCAAATAAAAAAAAATTGTCAAACAAAAATCATGTTGTAACTTCTTCTATAAATCATATTGTAACTTCTTTCAATGATCTATTGCTCTAAAGTAATAGATACAACAATAATAAAAGAAATAAATAGTAATAGATATTATTCTAGTATGATAGAGGATATGCATGTGAGTGCATTGGCATTGGATGCGGCAATAGATGAAAATCTAAAACCAAGGAGAAGTTGGATGATCAAAATCTACTAACCATAGTTGGAAATGGAAACACTAACTGCCAAACTAGTTAGATCCCTATATTTTTTAATCATATAAAATTGATGATAACAATACTAACTTGTATTATCATTGGATAAAATTAGTTGGAAATGGAAACACTAAGTTCCAAACTAGTTAGATCCCTACAAATTTTAATTATATAAAATTGACATTTTTTAATCATATAAAATTGATGATAACAATACTAACTTGTATTATCATTGGATAAAATTAGTTGGAAATGGAAACACTAAGTTTCAAACTATTAGATCCCTACAAATTTTAATTATATAAAATTGATGATAACAATAGTAATAGTAACTTGTATTATTATTGGATAAAATTAACTAATAATAACTTGTATTATTATTGGATAAAATTAACTTGTTATGCAATATATCTAAACATAGGGAAAAAATGGAGGGAGATTCACCAGTAGCTGGCCGAGTAGCATTTGAGCCAATTGAATATATCTAATCATGAGGCATGTGACAAAAAAATTAATGATTACAGGTGCACTGGAAGTACATGGAAAATTTACACATTTTCTTTGAAACTGTAGTGTAGGTGTAAACACCACAAATATCGGGGATCAAGAATTTTATATATCTATAAAAAAATAAATTATAAATTAGTTATAACAAGAACAACATAATGATCATGAGACATTGTAAAATTTTACTTGTTATGCAACACATGGTTGTAGATCATGCCAACACAAACTACAATTCGGATGGGTGTAGTGTGTATGGAATCAACAACAAATTATATATATAGTGTAGGTGTAGACACCACAAATGGTAGGGATCAAGAATTGTATATATCTATTAATTTTTTTTATAAATTAGCGATAACAAGAACAATCTAATAAGATATTGGAAAATTTTACTTGTTATGCAGCACTTGATTGTAGGTCATGCCAACATAAACTACAATTCTGGAATCAACAATAATATATATATGTAGTGTAGGTGTAGGCACCATAAATAGTAGGGATCAAGAATTTTATATATCTATAAAAATATATATAAATTAACTATATCAAAAAATATAATGAGACATTGGAAAATTTTACTTGTTATGTAACACTTGGTTGTAGGTCATGTCAACATAAATTACAATTCTGATGGATGTAGTGTGTATGAAATCAACAATAAATTATATATGAAATTGTGGTGTTGATGGATGATGAAAAATTCTCATCACCGACTACAAACAAAAGGTGGAGAACTAGATCAATTTGTACAAAAGACTAATAAAATTGATCATAACAAAAATTTAGCATATTTTCATTAAACTAAACCAACTCATTAACTTATTATGCAATACTTGTTTGAGTGTGAGCCATCTTAAGATAAATTACAAAACCAAAAATCAAAATCACAAATAGTATTTGAACCACTAGGTGGACTATGAAAATAACCTTCCATGTACTACTAACGTCTTGAGAACCAATTATATTGCTACAAAACAATGAAAAGGTTTTTCATAACAATTATATATATATATATATATATATATATATATATATATATATATATATATATATATATATATATATATATAT